>APFE030719722.1:121128-241644 GCA_000404065.3 Pinus taeda
ATAGAAGATCATCTCACTTAGTTATAACTAGATGAATCTTCAAGAAGAGATATCAGATGTGACTGAATGCCTGGGGTGCAGGACATCTCAAAGGAATTAGATGATAGTTCTACGTGTGACAAGTTAGCTTTGCCATCAAGTCCAAAGGGGGAGATTATTGGCATTATGAGACAAGTGTTGTCCTTGATGGCAAATAATCTTGGATGATAAATTATAGTGCAGCAAAGTTCACGCATTTTCATGAAGATAAAATTTTATTTCATGTAGAGAAAAGTTCACGCACTTTTATGAGGAGAAAAGTTTATTTCATGTAGAAAAAGTTCACGCACTTTTATGTGGAGAAAAATTTTATTTCATGTGGAGAAAAGTTCACACACTTTTATGCGGAGAAAAGTTTCTTTCATCTGGAGAAAAGTTCACGCACTTTTATGCGGAGAAAAGTTTATTTCATGTAGAAAAAAAGTTCACGCACTTTTATGTGGAGAAAAAAGTTTATTTCATGTGGAGAAAACGTTTATTTCATGTGGAGAAAATTTCACGCACTTTTATGCAGAGAAAAGTTTATTTCATGTGAAGAAAAGTTCACGCACTTTCATGGTTGGTTCATGGTATTAGTCCGACAGTTTTTGATCCTATGGTTTTGGTCCGTGGTATTGCATCCAAAAGTGTTGATCCCAAGTATTGGGTTCATGGTATTGTGTTATTATGGTTTTGGACCGTGGTATTGTGAAAAGCCTAAGACTATAAAAGAGGAAGGAGATCATTTGGCAAAGCATCATCGGAATTGTTATTGAATATCTGATAAAGTGCTAGATCTGGAATACTGTGATTGGGTTATGGTGCAAATCTGGATCTGAATAAAGAAGGAACCTGAGCGCAAGGAGAAGGATAAGTTCTATTGATGGGTCATAATCTTTAATCTTGAATGATAGTATCTTTTGTTCTGGGTTCAGATTTGGTGTGTGGTTACTGTTACTGTGATTTGGATACAGCTGTTAGAGAAGTGTCTACTTGATTCAGTGCTAATTGGTGAAAAGGAGATTGTTTGATGCAGAAATTCTTGATGATGATTGATGTTCATGGATCCAGTCTGAAAATTTTATGAAACGTGGTCCCTGGAAGAAAGAGAAGGTTGTAGCCTTCTGTAGGCCAGCACCTACGTACTAGTATCTTGGCTAGTGCAAGAGCTAAGGGGGTTGTAGCTCCCTTCCAGGAGAGCTAGAAAACGAGAGAGAGTTGTAGCTCTCTGCAGGTTGCAGCCTGCGTACTGGTAAAGGACTACATCAATACATTGTAAGCAAAAGTTTCTAATTTAAAGAAATATAGAGACGCATTGCAGCAGGTGGTTTTCACCCACATTGGCTTTCCACCTTATATCTGGTGTTCTTATGTGTGATTGTCTTTCTGCTCTGTTTTACTGTCTCTGGTTACTGGTTATTTGATGCTGCATCTCAGATTAACAAACATCATCTGAAAGTTTAAGTAAATTAAAAGTTTGCTTTGTGTACGTTGGTTTACCTCTGAATAGTTGCGTATATACGCGAGTTTAATTAACTGAAGTAGCGTATACAATTTGGTTTTTTTTTTTTTTTTTGAAAAGGATTATTTGACTTGATAATACTGATTCACCCCCCCTCTCAGTATTATTTCCAACAATGAGGGCTCCCAAAGGTAGAAATATACCACATGTGCTACCATCCCTCAAATATGAAGGCATAAATCTACCAAATGTGTCATCATGGCTCTAATATTTAGCAATTCCTTGAAATTTGATCCTCAATGAAGAGATATATGTCAAAATTTGCAACCAAGGCTTCCAAACCGAATTCTCCACAAGCAACATGCTTAAAAATTTATTAATTAATAATACAAGTCTTCATGCATAAGAGTGGTAGCAGTGGGCATGACTAATTCTTTTGAAAACTTATAAGATTGCTATGTCATTATATTTATGGTTATTGATAGACTGTGGAGATAACATAAAAATCATTTCCATCTTTTTGACACCAAGTTGCATCCATCAGAGTTTTACCAAAGTAGTTGGGGTATTATTACTCATTGACTGTGGAAAGACAATAAAAGACTTGGTCGTTCCTTTTTAAAATAGTTCTTATTTTCCAACTTACAATTATGATGACAATATAATGGAGATTTATAAGCTTTATAAATCAACATAAGAAATTCTAACAAACTACACTTAAATTGTAGTTGCAAAAACTCTCTTGGAAAATTTCGAAAGAATTCAATTAGAATAAAACAATTTGAACTTACAGTCACTAACAAAAACAACACCATATTTCTCAAAAGGCGAACGCTAGAACTAAATTTACCAAAATAAAGTTACCATACCTGGTCACTATACCGTCTAAATGTTTTTTCAAGTTGTACGTCTTTTGGTATATAATACAACTCACTTAAGAGAAATCCTCACTTGCGGAAACCTAACAAAACATATTCTTTGTTTATATTCCTAAGAGAAATATGTTTTCCCACACATAATACAAGATTGTAGGCCTCCTTGCGTGCACATATTTCAGATTCATAATTTGAACAGGTTAAAACCTAAAACAACAATATGACCTTTGTAAAGAGCTCGTAGTAATAATCTTTCAAGTTTCAATGACATGAGAATGCAATATGATATTGTAGTATTCTTTAGAAATGGAAAATTAAGTTCAAATATGCATCTCCCAACAAACAAATTAATAGAGTACACATTAACGAATCCAAAATTTACTCTTGCATGCTTTCATCTCCCATAACAAAGTTAGCTATGAATGAAGAGTCTATTACCTATGACAGCTTTAAAAATATTACAAAGTGAATACTCTTTAAATTCTGGCAACAAACTACTAGAAAAGCAAGGTAGACTATTGAAAAATTTGTGTTTTCATTGATGTCAAAGTCGTGAAGCATTGCTACACAGATGTTGTCATTGATGTGAAAATCATGAACCATTGTTGCACACATGTTGTTATTCATGTCAATTGTAGTAGTTTCACTAATGTCTAATGAAGAACAACAAATTAAATTGAAGAGGTGACAAAGGATTAAGCAAAATAATAGACTCGAAAACAAAGGTCGAATAGGTTGGCTAAGAAAGCAGCTCAAGCACATGTCGATCATGAAATAGAAGGCCAAATAGGTTGGATGAGCAAGCAATTCAAGTGCAAAGAAGGCAAGCCAAGAAGGCTAAAAAGGCCAAAGCTTGAGGAGGCAGAGGAAGCTAGAAAGGCTAAGAAGGACAAGAAGTAGGTTGCCCCAATGATCGCTCTTGGTCATAGAGGTCCAATAGGCCAACTCCCAATGGCTAAGACCCTTTTGGACTTCAAGAGTATTGGCATTGTTAAAGGAAAAAAATATGTTCCAAATTGCCGATATCATATGGAGATATGTGTTGAGATTTCTAAGTGTGACACGATAGAAATCCCTATTGCATTATCTAGTTTAATTTGTCTAAAAAGTTATTTATAAATATAAATGCTGAAATAAACACAAATGCAACATTAACTCATATACATATCAACACTGAAATAACTGAGAAAAACACATAAGGGATACCATTACTTTTGGACAATCGTCCATGGAAAAACCCAATGTGGGAAAATGGTGTAGCCCATATGAGGGTTTTATTATTATGCTCGGTCTAAATACAACTAGGGTTCTAGAAATGGCTCACCCAAAAGAGAATGCCCTTGGCAGTAATACCTCTCCTTGGAGATAGATATTTTGGCTGAGCAATCACCTGATGAATCATCCCACAACAACTATGATAACTTCCATTGCTTTGCATCACTCTAATAGGGACTCCATCACCCTCTCAACTCACCATCGCTTAGTCTGCCCCACGAAAATCTCCTAGCACTCCCTGTTGGCCCTACATAGACTCTTCTAGCCTTTACACAGCTACTAAAGCCTCTTCATCAACCCCTTGGCTCTCTATGTCATCTCTCAGACCCTCTGTGTCACCCATGTTTTCCTCCTCAATCTCTACGTAGATCCTAGCTGACTCTACATCAGCCTCTCCACGCTTTGCGTTGTCTCTCTGGTATGGTCTCTGCCTATCTACTATGTATTCTCAACCTTCTATAGAATTGTCCCTCACTACAATATATTGCTAGCTCGATTCTCTTAGCAAAACCCCACTGCAAAAAATCGAACTCACTGATCAATTTGTTGTATCTCCAACTAACCCTCAAGCCTCCTCTTATACTTTTCCTATTGAGTCTTCAACAATCGATATTAAGTCCCTAATCAACAACTAAGATTATATTTGTCTTGATCCATGTCATTTAGAACATTCTCACCTAGTTTTATATTAATACCCATTAATATATTAGTTTTCCTAAGTTTAGACTTAGGAACCCCATTAAAAATATTAATTATTTTAATATCTCTCCAAATGGGTGGAAATTCCCCAAACCATTTCTTGGTCTTAGATATCTTATGTGCCTTAGCCTCTCCAGCAATTTTGATGGCTAGATCACATCTGATTCTACCACAAATAAACACTCCCTCTTAGTGAGGAATGTGCTCTAGTATTGTTTCACCATGGAACCATCGCATTGATCCTCCGAACAGGTACCTGTGTTGATGCTTGGCCTGTTGCCTCACATCATCTCCACTGATGCTTCCTGCACTGCTGCCCATGACACTACCACTACCACTACTACATCTGTATTGTAGCTCCCTCTCAATATGTTCCCCATGTTGTCTTTATCACTGCCACTACTAACTGTTGCACTGCAACTCAGTTACTGAGAAGTAGGTAACTCACTTCTCCCAAATACCAACATCCCAGTCAGTCTAGAAGCCATGTGAAATTGAAATTGCCTCTGTTGTTATACTATGCACCCTTTGCTACTACTATGTTATTGAATACAACTCTGTGCCTTTTACATTGTTGACCCTCCACTGCGTTGCCTCAGATTTCTGCACCCAATCAATACCTTACTTCTCTACTACAGTTTTCTCCACCCAACATCTATCATTCTACTACTATCATTAAGGGCTACCGTATCCAGATATGATACAAGATCTTGGGCACCTCGAGGATCCTACACTTAGTATGTAGTCCTCCTCACTACAACTCGATGTCTCCTGACCTCTTCTCTAGAGGTGCATGAGTACTCATGCCATAGTTGTCATCAGTCTTGACCTCTTTCTTTGCCTTAATGGGAGATTCCTTGGAGTCAAAAGCATCCCCCTTGCTTTCTTCCTTGGACACTAGGATGGATAATGTCCCAACTCACCATAATGGAAGCACTTCTCCTTGGAGATGTCCTTCTTCTTCCTCATCCCTTGTTGTCTCGGAGATGATATAGCTGCATCCTCCTCCTCCTCTTTCCCGATTCAACTTCCCTTGCCACTTCTCCCTGCCTTGGTCAACCTCCTAATCTCTTCTTAATGAAAAACTGCCAGCATCTCCTCCCATCCTAGAAGAGTATCACTACCCAAAGTACTTTATACAAATGTCTCCCACTCCTCGGAGACTGCATTCAAGGTGGTCCTCACCATGAACTCTGGATCTAGTGTAGACCCTATGGAAGTGAGTTGGTCACGAATCTCCTATAATCTGAGGAAGAACAAATATATCTTCTCTCCCATCTACATCCTATATGACCACAACCAATTCTCCAATAACATCTTCTGCCGCATGGAAGTTCCCTAATACAAGGTCGTCAAAGTATCCCACATCTCCTTTGTTGTTTTTTTTCAGCAATATGTGGTATGACATGATATTTGACCCTATATATGATCATGAACCTTTCCCTCACCATTGCATCCTCATACTTCTCATTCTCATCTCGGTCGACTAGGATAACCATAGTTCTCAATGCAAAGTCCTTAATGTGATGTTGATCTAGGATTGTCAAGGTTCTAGGCTTCTAGATGACAAATTTGGAAGCCGCGTCTAGCCTGTCCTGATCCCTTAGTCTGTTCACCACCATTTTAGCTCCTCTTCTAGAATTCCTATGAGTTTCGACTCCCCTTCTGGAAATATCCCTCCAAGTCCTGATTTACCTGCTATAAATCCTCTCAACAAATGTCAAACTCCTCCTCTCCATTCCTCCTTGTAACTGCAACTCAGATCTGGATTTCTTGGCTAGAATTCCATCATGTTAGCAACTCCCTCTACCTTGGTTATGTCCCATTAGGTATTGTTCTACACCAACAAAAACAACACCACACCAAAGTCTCAATCACAATATGCACATAGCTCCCCAAGCCCCAATAACTAAGGAAATTGAGCCTTTCGGGCTCTACACAATCTCGAGAATGGCAGAATCTGCTCCTCCTAGCCATAGTGTTGATCTTTCCTAGTTGAGAAAGATGATAGGGCACTGCATAGGTTTGAACTTCCCTTCTCTACCTCTGCGTTAACCCTCCTCCTAGCTCGAATTGATGGCGCAGGCTCTGCGTCACTTCTTTTGTTGCTTCTTCTTCTCTAGAAGAACAACATTGTCTCTTAAGATAGTTATTATTGCTGCAAATTCTCCAGATTACTGTTCGTGCCTTCAGTTCTACTATGATCTGCAATGCTTTGGTACCATGTTGAGATTTCTAATCCTAACACAATAGAAATCTCTACTACATTATCTAGTTTAATTTATCCCACTTGTTTATTCCATTAACAAGTTATTTATAAATATAAATACTGAAATAAACACAAATGCATCCTTAATTCATATACATATCAACAACTGAAATAACTGAGATAAACACACAAGGGAAATCATTATTTTTAGATAATTGTTCGTCGAAAAACCCAATGCGGGAAAACTTATGCGGCAGATATGAGGTTTTTATTATTATGTAGGTTTTGAATACAACTAGGGTGCCTGAAATGGCTCACCCAACAAAGAATTCCCTTGGCAGTAGTGCCTCTCCTTAGAGAGAGATATTCTGGCTGATCAATCACCGGATGAACGATCCCAACAGCTATGATAACTTCCACTTCTCCCTGTCACTCTAATAGGGACTACGTCACCCTCTTAGCTCACCAACACTCAGTCTGCCCCATGAAAATATCTTGGTGCTACCTTTTCGCCCTACGTCAACTCTGCTAGCCTCTATGTTAGCCCCTTGGCTCTCTACGTGAACTCTCAGACCCTCTACATAGCTCCCAACTACCTTTGTGTTAGCCTCTCTAGGCTTTGTGCTGTCTCTTTGGTACTATCTCTCCCTCTCTCATATGTATTCTCAGCATTCTACCGAACTGCCCCTTGCTGCAACAACTCATTAGCTCGATTCTCTCAGCAAAACCCCACTCCAAAAAATCGAAGTGACTCATCAATTTGTTGTATCTCCAACTAACCCTCAAGCGTCCTCTTATACTCTTCCCGTTCAGTCTTCAACAGCCAAGATTAAGTCCCTAATCAACAGCTAAGATTATATTTGGCTTGATCCATGTCATTTAGAACATTCTCACTCAGTTTTATATTAATACCCATTAATATTTTAATTTTCCTAAGTTTATACTTAGGATCCCCATTAAAAATATTAATTATTTTAATATCTCTCGAACTAGGTGAAATTTCGCCAAACCATTTCTAGGTCATGAATACCTTATTTGTCGTAGACTCTCCACCAATTTTCATGGCTAGAGCACATCCGATGCTAACACAAATGAAAAATCTGTGGGAAAAATAGACTAAGTAATAAATGGTGTGTGGAATCCAAGGTTGTGGAGAAGAAAAGGTTCACGTGGAGGTAATGGTTTCTGGAAGTTAAAGCTTGTGCAATGGAAAATACTATGTGGAGGTAAGAGTATGTTCCACCACTCTAGACAAGGAGGGACGAAAACAAGCTAGGTGACATGGAAAGACATGGAGAAATGACATGGAAACAACAAGTGATGACACATGGCAGGCATGCTTGGCATTTTTGACTAGCTAAATGAAAAATTGGTAGTTGAAAAGTGGCAAGAACACATTAGCACTTGGACAAATGGCAAGTCTTGATCGGTTGCAGTGGATGATGTGGCAGGTGATCTGTCAGATGATGTGGGAATTTTGGATCCCATATCATGTTGTGAGCTATTGGAACACTATAGTGCTAGAATGGAAAGAAACGTGAATCAACCTGATGGGAAAAGTCCCAAAGTAACGAGAAAATAATTGTCAATTATAGTTTTTCTACCAAGCTAGTATAGAAAAGTGATGATTTGACCCATCAAGGTTTTGAAGAATTCTTTCAAAGACTTATAAGATTTCTCTGTCATTTTATTTCCACTTATTGATATATTGTGTAGATAACAAAAAAATCATTTCCATCTTTTTGACACCAAGTTGCATCCATCACATTTTCCCTAAAGTAGTTGGGGTATTATTACTCATTAACTATTGAGAGATAATAAAAGACTTCGTTGTTCTTTTTTCAAATAGTTTTTATTTTCCCTCTCACAGTTATGATGGAATTATAATAGAGATTTATAAGATTTATAAATCAACATAAGACATTCTAGCAAACTACACTTAAACTGTAGTAGCAAAATCTCTCTTGGAAAATTTGGAAAACATTCAATTAGAATAAAACAATTTGAACTTTAGATATCATTTTCGGGATTCAACTGCGTTAAGTAAGTCATTCAAACGTATGACCATTTCCATGAGAGGTAGTCGTAACTGACTAATTTCTCATGATTTTTGAATAGTTCACTTAGCACTCATTGCATCGGGTGATGCTCACAGGGGTGAAGAAGTGGGATTGAAACTAGTGAAATGTGGAGAACGAATCACATAGCATCAATCATCACTCCTGGGGCTTGCACCCGGTAACCAGGACTTCCCAGGAGGTCACCCATCCCAGAACTCCTCTGGCTCAAGCGCGCTTAACTGTGGAGTTTTTCCCCACCATCAAGCCCACTTAGCTTGCTACCCCATTTGCAAAACCTTAGCAAGTATTGTGCCTCATGAACCATTCAAGTAGAGATCCCTTGACTCTTTTTGAATTTAAGAATGGGGGATTACGCAGTGCATTATATTAGATATCATTTTGGGATTCAACTGCGTTAAGTAAGTCATTCAAACGTATGACCATTTCCATGAGAGGTAGTCGTAACTGACTAATTTCTCATGATTTTTGAATAGGTCACTTAGCACTCATTGCATCGGGTGATGCTCACAGGGGTGAAGAAGTGGGATTGATACTAGTGAAATGTGGAGAACGAATCACATAGCATCAATCATCACTTCCGGGGCTAGCACCCGGTAACCAAGGCTTCCCAGGAGGTCACCCATCCCAGAACTCCTCTGGCTCAAGCGCGCTTAACCATGGAGTTTTTCCACAATCAAGCCCACTTAGCTTGCTACCCCATTTGCAAAACCTTAGCAAGTATTGTGCCTCATGAACCATTCAAGTAGAGATCTCTTGACTCTATGGGGGATTACGCAGTGCATTATATTAGATATCATTTTCGGGATTCAACTGCGTTAAGTAAGTCATTCAAACGTATGACCATTTCCATGAGAGGTAGTCATAACTGACTAATTTCTCATGATTTTTGAATAGTTCACTTAGCACTCATTGCATCGGGTGATGGTCATACATTTGAATGACTTACTTAACGCAGTTGAATCCCGAAAATGATATCTAATATAATGCACTGCGTAATCCCCCATACCTATACAACTTATTTCCCAAGGTAACAATAACAGTATGAGGCCTTGACTCATACACAACATGCCGCTTCCACAAGTATTGTTTGCCTAATAATACATTACAAACATCAAGGAGAGTGATGTCACATAATACCTCATCCGTGAAGGGTTTGATGTTGTATGGATGGCGATTGTTGGCTCACGCAAAGATCTCGTCCTTGGTGAAGCCACTCGATGGTGTACAGTTGTTGGTGTGTTGTGGTCAGTAAGCCTAGCCACTTCATGACCTCTACTACAATGAGTTTCTTTTGGCCCCTGCTGTCGACAATGAACTGTAGCAAGGAACCCTTTACTCACATTTGGGAGTGGAAGAGACGCTCCTCCTCCTCTGGATCTTCGGGTTCCTCCTTTTGGATATTTATGGTGGAAATGGTGGCATCGGGCTCCGCATCGATAATCTGCTTCCCTTTATCATTCCCCTTGTTAGGTTCTGACTTAGAGTCAGAACATGCATCTGACCTAGAAGCCTTCAGCTCGGCCACTAGTGACTGCTTGGCCCGACACTCACTTGTGTTGTGAGTGGAGCTCTTATGGAACTCACACGACTTTCTCGTATCCTTCTTCAGCTTCCCAATGTTTTCCTTTGCTTGTGGCTTTGGCGGGTTGTCCTAGGCCATCCCATCTTTACTTTGTCCTTTGTTCTATGATTTGGGGTCACCTTTCCCTTGCTTCAGATTCACAGATCTAAAATCTCACTTCTTTTGTTTAAACTTCTTCTCAATCTTGACAGTGTATCGATACGCTGTGCCAAGCGAGGAGATGTCCAAGAAATCCATCTCGTCTTGGATGTATTTATGTAAGTAGCCACGATACTCGAGTACCAAATGTTTCTCAAAATCCTTGATACCCAACTTCATATGATGGGTATGGAAAACAATGGTAAACTTTGGCACATCTTGGTCCCTTCCTTGTCGCAGCATGGTCCACTTTATGTATTTTCCCTCATAGCTCCCGACAGGGTAGTACTTCTCCTTGATGGCATCCCAAAATGAATTCCAAGTGGGAGTAGCTGAAAACAATAAAGTTATATTGTCATCCTTCTACTCACAGTAGGTTTCCCACCAGTTCTTGATGTGGGGGGTGGCTTTGAGAAGAACAAAATTAATATTTTCCCATCTAGAAAAATCATGAACAAAAAAATATCCTTCTAGTAGATTTAACCATGTATCTACGATGTCTACATCTATTTGGCCCTCAAATATGGGATTGTCAAAGTTTACTTGTACCTTAAAAGGTGTGGAGCCTCCAGAGTGGCTATTGGATGTGGATGCACTGTCGGTGGGCAACCATTGAAGGATCTGGGAAAAGTTATCCATCATCGCGTTCCTTTGTTTCTCAAGGGCCTCCTCAAGAAATATTTTGATAGGATCTCCTACTCCCTCATCTTTCTTTTCTTCCCCCATGGGTGTTCGTCAATGTCTGTGAGGCTGACCTTGCAAAGGTTCAACCAAATCGAGCCCTAACTCCTTATATCCCGACCTCACTGGGGACATGCAAAGAAAAACAAAGAAAGAGCAGACCACTCTGATACCACTAATCTAGATTTAAACAAGAGCACAATAAATTATAGATATAACCATAAATACAAATATGAAATATAAATAACACTTCATTTCATTGATATCAAATTCTAAAATATGCTTACAAATAGAATGGAAATAAGACTAGCTCGGGTGATGGTAGCTTATCTATGAGAAGAGGTGTGGCGGCTACATGCCTCTTAAATGAGTTATAATAAGGCTCAAGGGCCTTTTATTATTGAACAATAAGAGAAAAACCTAAACAACCAAAATCCTAACACGAGGAGATGTAACACGAAGAATTTATGGGCCCCATTCGGGTTAGTTCGACAACCAACTTCCCAGGGTCGTAACTTGGTCATATTATCTCTGTTTGATGCATATGATACCTCATTGGAAATATCTCTCTGAGGACTACAACTACTAACATGATTTCCATAGAAATCACCGGATTTCTATTTTTTCCAAAAAAACTTCGTTTAGGGCCTCAAAATGGCTCCAAAAATTTAGGACCCGAAAAAATGCAAAAAAATAGTAAATTGTGCTATAATTAAGGGAAAAAAAACAATGGTGAGGGTCCAAGTGGAATAGGCGAGTTGCCACCAATATCCACCTAGATCAATCGGGCCACAAGCGTCCCCAATTCAGTGATTTCTCCCTCTCGTTCGTCGAGTCTTGCTAGCTATGCCAACTTTTGGGAAGGCCTAGAAGAGCTAGGCTCACTAGGTCATCTTCTGCAACATTCACGCCAACCCCTCCAAGATCATCATGAACATGGGTAAATATGATGAGATACTATGGAATAGTATCATTCTTCAACATCTTAATATTTCGAAGTTTGTCTTTGAGGGTCAGTTTTCTATGGTCGTTGTTATTCTAGAATAGATCTGTTAGTGCCTGCCACATTGTGAAAGGAGTTTCTTTCCCATGGATATTTGAGACAATGTGGTCTCACGCTCCCTCCAAGATTATTCTCCTCACCTTGGCTACATATTTATTCCATTGAGATAGGTTCTAGGCATCAACTATTCCTAGTTTTGAAATGTATGTCCTAACATATTCTAGCAAACCATTGTCATCAAGCACCACCTTCATGCAATCCTTCCATGCAATGAAATTCGAGCTTCCTTCCAAGGCATACTCCAATCTCAGCCCGCTTAAGTTCATTTTCCCGATCTTGAAGAAATCCTGCTACACTGAAGCTACAAATTCGAACCTCCTAAGAAATAACTTCGAAATTCCTATTCTAATGTGAATCTTGCTTTGATACCATCTAGAAATTTGGTGCTCCTCAGGAAATTATAATATAAATCAAGATACACAATTCTACTCTACTGTTATGTGGAATTCAATTCACAATTTAGAAAAACATTCTCAGACATGCAATAAGAAATAACACACATGCACAATATTTCTTCTAGGGGAACCAAATTGGGAAAAACCCCTCAAGCCTCTTTGCATTAATCAGATAAATATAGATGTATTACAATTGCTAGCGCAATCTAAGCTCAACCTGCAAGTGAATAAGCTATCTCTATACTCAATGAGAATCTCTGACCCATACTTAGTCAATTTTTTCCTCTATTTGAGCCCTTATTTCCTTGCGCAATTCCTATAGAATTAACCCATGTTGTTTAGAAAATTTCCTCCAATTGATTGTGCAATTCCCAAGGTTTGATCATTTACTTGCATGCAACACTTGTACACTCAAACTAGTTTATAATTGCTTGTTACACTGCCTTGGAATCTCCACCACAGCTAGGAACTCGAATTCTATGCATGCACTAATTATTTTAGGTTGATTGATCAGTTAACTAGATGATCACTGAGTTACACTATTGTCCCACTACAGAACTAACCTTCCACTAGTTCCTCCAACTGTTAGAACTAGTTTAAGTCAACACAACTAGATATAATTGAATTGGATTACCAAAATTTAGCAATCACACATGCTTAACTAAACTCCAAGCCCTCTAACTTGAATTTACCGAGCTAACTGAGTGACAAGAGCCAAGTCACACAAGTTAATTGCATCCAAGTTTTTTGTTGATGTGGAAATTCAAATTTTCTCAATTTGACTAAGAAAAAATCAAATTGAGGCTTTCTTGTTGCAATTTTCAACATGTCATGTACTCAAGGTATTGTTATATTTAAGAGAATGTCAATACAACTATTGTCATCATCAATGGGATGTCATTAAAAGTAACAAACTTCAAAGGACTGATATCACATTGTAATATAGACTTCTACCAAACCCTAATTCATGTTCCAATTTAACACATTCATACATTAAGGTTAGATTGTTTGTTAAATGCTTCCATCACATCACTGTTGCAAACCCTAGCAGGTTCTAGAATAATCATCAATTACATGTCTTATCACAATAAAGTACTGTTATGGTCCAGGTTGTCAATTCTTTTTGAAATTGGTTTGTCAATTCATATATCAGATTAAGATGGTGTCAATTCATTCAACATATGCTACTATCAATGTTATATTGACATAGGGATTTTTTATTCACTGTCAACAAAATCATGCAATCCTACTAGGTCACATATCAAAGGCTCACACTGAGGTCCGCTTTTACTTTAGAGTTTGTGTGTCTATATATATATTATATATAATATATATATATATATATAATATATATATAATATTATATATAATATTATATATATATATATATATATATTATATATATATATATATATATATATATAATTATATATATAGATAGATAGATATATATATCAGATTCCATAGATAGCAACGTACTTTTAATACATCTGAATTGGTGCCCTAATCAAGAATATCCAATGCTACAATTAAATCTTAACAATATACTTTAATGGGAATGAATGCTACAGGTATGTGTCCTAAGTCAATGCATCCAAACAAAATTATTTGTCACCCAAATTTCAATGATATGTAAGGTAGGCTACTCCCTGTTAGGGCTCTACAACGAAACACTTGTTTTACAAGCTCAAACAGTCATTGTTGAAGTCGTTATCCAGGTCAGAGTGTCATACGTAAGGTTCCTTTATATATATTATTTGTAAAAAGTACTCACTAAGTCATCATAGTATTCACAAATTTGATGTTTACTAGATTGAAAATAACCCTCAATTATTGTAGTGTCATACACCGAACAAAGCTTGAAGATATACCAAATTGGGTTTTTAAATGAATAGATCTTGAAGAGCTTGGTTGCCAATTGACTATTGTATAAAGCAACTTCAGACTTGTGGAAACCCTAGGCTGAGGGTATGCCCTAAGCAAAGTGTTAGGCTGCATTGTTTTAAGGTTTTTAAAGGAGGTTGAAGTAGTGAATCCCTCAAACAAAAAAAGGTACAAAAACCCTCATCGAATCCAAAAAAAACTCAACAAAAAGAACTACTTACTTATCTTTGTTGGTATGTTTGGTCAATTTCTGGTTGTGTTTTTAGATAAGGATGCATTATATGTGAAATATTTGAATCCTTAGACCTACAAGAAGAAATCCAATGAACCTCCAAAACCCAAAAAACAAATTCAAACCAAAAACCATGACCTCTGAAATTTTCATTGTCAAGGAAGGCCAAAGTTCATAGCTATATAAGATAGTTCATTGATGAACATGGCTTGAATGATGACATTAGGTTTCCTTTTGTAGACACAATCTTAGGTTAAGAGAGGCTTCTAAGAAATGTGTTAGTTCCAACTTTTGAAGGAGTAATTCGAATTTCAAATTCAATTTAGTGGAGGAAATACTTTTTAAGGGCTTTAAATTTTTAAAACTTAATTAACTTAATAAACCCTAAAACACTTATGCACCCTTGATTACTAGAAAGTGATGATTTATGAGTCATATTTTGCTATAGGAATATTTATTCTAATCTACGGGGGATGGCCTTATAATATGGAATCTTGACTTAGACAAGAAGATGTTGCCACATTACCACCTCATGGGGTTTTAGCTCACGAATCGCGGTCTTCAACTTCAAACAAAAAATTGTCCCAAACTGAGAGGTTTCTCAGGGCATGCCACATACCATCATAATTGACTTGATGAGGAGAATCCAATGGTGATGATCTCCATGACAAATTCCATGGTTTGCTTCTTAAAAAACCCTCAACAAGTGTGGGTTATGTCCTTAGTCTAGGGAACACAAAAAATAGAACTAGGGTTTCCAGTCATCCTTCAATGGAGCTTCCAACTTGATGTAATCTAGACAAATAGTAAGAACGCTCATTAATAGTTTAACATCGATGACAAGTGTTTATTCAAAGTTAAACTCCATGGTTGACATTGATGAGAAGGCATTCAACATCTTCAACATTAAGAAAAGGTTGATTTGTAGGTTGGGGGGGGGGGGGGGTTGGCTGCGGGTGTGTTGTTTAAGATTCCTTGATCAATGTTTATGTCCTTTGTGATCTTTGGTGTGACACCTTAATTATTTTTCAATTTATCATATGTTATTACAATATTCCAAACCTAGAGTCATTTTTGATGTGATGTATGAGAATTCATTCTTTATATCTATGTAATACTTTGGTACTTATTCATTTTTTTTATTTGTTTCTTTCATGAAATGCTACCCTTTACCTTCACATCCTCAGTCCCCACATTTCCCAAGCCCTACAAGGATATAACACTTACCCTTTCTTTACAAAATGTGTGGGCCTACATCACCTTATTCCCACATTCCTATGCTCATGTCACTTATATTGTCTCATATCCAATCATTTTTATGGTTTCATATGTGTAAAAATTGACTCCTAAGATAGTTATACCATAACTCCCGCAATAGCCTATATTCACTCCTTTCCATACTTAGTTTCGTGACTTACAGGATGTAAACAACTACATTCAGAACTTACCACATTCCCATCCCACATTTATGAAATCACCATATTGTCCTCCACATCACTCAAATTGCAACTAAGTATATTTCCATACTTAGTCAATTATTCAAACATGGATCCCACATAAGCACTACTTTCGAGGCAAATTAGAGTTTCACTGTGATACTTTGGTACTTAGTCATTTTTGTTATTTGCAGGGAATCCCACCCTTTACCTTCTCAATCTGAGTCCCCACATTGGGGAAGCCCCACAAGATTATATTATTTAGTATTTTCTTACAAATGTAAGGGTTTGGAACACCTTACCCTCACATTCTTGTGCTCACATCACTTTATATTGTCTCATACTTAGTCATTTTTATGGTTGTAGATGGGGATAAATCAACTTCTAAGATTTTTATACCATAAATATCGAGTTAGCCTATATCCACCCATTTTCCATACATAGTTTATTTTTATGGCTTGTAGGATATGGGGAACTAAATTCACAACTCATTGCATTCCAATCCCACATTTCCACAATCACCATATTGTCTTCAAACATGGATCCCACATAAGCACTACTTTTGAGGCCAACTAATCTTTCACTACCACTACATTCTTTACACATTTTTGTTGATTCAAATATTGATAAGCTGTAAGTTTTGTAAATTACCTTCCTATATTTCGTATCCAAGTAGTACTTGTCATTAATGAATCTATTTTTCCTACATGGGATATTACAACATGATGGTGGTGAATCTAGTAACACTTAATACTACTTATATCCTCGTTAAATGAGATATTATTCTACAATACCACCAAATATTAATGAAACTTATTTAAAAAAATATGTCAAAGAAAAGAAAAGAACCATATTGCAAAGATACTATCTACACTCTTGTACATGAAGAGTATTGTGATTTTCAGTGGTTTGAAGCTTATAAATGGTATTCAAGCTTGTACAAAAAGGAAAAAATCTCAAATAAAATTTGAACTTTAGGAATAGCACAATATGGATGTATACTTAAAGCATCCAATTTAAAAGAGGCAATTTCATAGTGTGTAGAGAAATTCAACAAGAAGAAAAGACTAATTCAACTTGAATAAAGTAGTAGTACTCATGTTCCCCTTTCTTCGAGTATTTTCAAAAGGATGTTGTGACTCTCTATTTTGAGTATATCTTTCAATTTCTCTGAAGCGAATGCTTTTGTGAATGCCTTAGGTTGAGGAGTTGACCTTCTGAATAAATTTTCTTAATAATCCATCTAATGATTCAAAAAAAAAAAAAAAAAAGAGTTCTAATTAGATTGATGTGTGCTTACTTACAAACCCATATAAAGAATTTGCATGGCTATTTTCAAGAATTATTAGCTAGGACTCCAATACTTTTATCCCAAAATATATAATAATAATAATAGTAAGAAGTTCTAGTTATATTGATGTGTGCTTACTTACAAACCCATATAAAGAATTTGCATGGCTATTTGCAAGAATTATTAGCTAGGACTCCAATACTTTTATCCCAAAAAAAAAGAAAAACAAAAGAAAAAGAAGAAGAAGTTCTAATTAGATTGATGTGTGCTTACTTACAAACCCATATAAAGAATTTGCATGGCTATTTGCAAGAATTATTAACTAGGACTCCAATACTTTTATCCCAAAATATATCCTTTATGTTTTTACTATTATTTACATGGACATATTATCTATGATTGGGATAATGCCATCTCCAATAAGATTTCCTATCAATTGGGGGAATTTCAACAAACAAAGACGTTCTACATAACCTCTTATTTGGTTTATGCTCTAGTGTATTTTAATGTATTCAAGGACTTATATCGGTCATAGAATGTCGATTTCAATAACGACCCTACATAGTTTTGGTATCCATCATCAGTGTGGAGGCATAATGCTTCATTCCGTTTTATCAAGTCCAATACTTTTTGTGTGGTGTTTACAAATAATATTAATGGCTTTATTATAGCTAAGTTCTCAGAAGATCCTCAAGCTTTTCTCCTTGGAAAAGGAGTTTTTGAGTATAAAAAGGAAATTTGTAACATTCAATTGTTTGGATTTTGAGGAAATCTTGTTCTTCTACCTCAAGTTTTTTAAAAACATGGTAAACAATACAAATTTTGGGCCCATTTCTTCAATGAAAAATAAAGGAAAAAGCAATTTTGTTCAGTGCCCATAAAATTAGAGATATTTGTGTCAGAATAATATTTTATTTAAATGAATTTGCTTCTTTTTCGAATTCTTTTAAGATGAATGAAGTCTAAGCATACAATGGTTTTCGCCTTGAGGGTGTTTCCTTAGCTCACACATTTTATATCAATTATGGTTCATTATTTAAGAGACCACAATAATTGGATGAAGATGAATGATATAATCAAAATTTTCAATATAATTTTGTTGAATGTTAGAAGTTTTCTCTCAAAGATGATGTTAATACTTTTATAGAATACAAATGAGAAACATAGAAAAAAAGGAAGAAACCACAACTAGTAAGAATGATAGTTCTCCACATCTTTCCTAGAGAAGTTCCTTAGTCTCCAAATTAAAATTCATGGAAACACTAGTGAGCAAAGTAAATTTATGACTAGAAACACATGTGATAGGGATGACATAGATCCTCCTAAACATCCTCTGGAAAAATCACATTTTACTTTGGGAAATTCTAAATTAGAGAGGAATATTGTCGAGAATAAATTCAAGATGTTCAAGAGTGTGAATATAAATGCGAAGATATGAAAATTGATATTGTAATTGAAGTAGTTGACTAGGCACAAAAAAAATGATTGAGAGTAGGAATATAGCTAAGGAATTGGTTCAAGATGTGCCAATAATTTATGAATCAAAATTGGTTACTTTACACCATGCTACATATGATAAAGGATCTAAAACGTTTTGAATTGAAAAAATATATCTAAAAGATAAAATGGTCACTAAGAAGTGGAATTTTTAGACATATATTATAGGGGTCATACCCTCAAAGGTCTTACAATTTCATCAAGTTGTAGGAAATGCTCTAGTATATTCCATTAGTGGGAAATAAAAGGAAAACAAAATGTTAAATAAGAGGATAAATGAATTAGAATATGCTATGTTTCCTAAAATATTGTTTGTAGAGCCAATATCTACCATAAGACCTATTAAGACATCTGAGTAAAGCTCAATATTAAAAGGAGCTTCAAGTATTTCTACTAGTAGCCTCAAGTATTTTGTGAAGTAGCTTCAAGTATTTTGTGAAGTAGCTACTAGTTCAACTAGTATTTCTACTAAAATTTCACCTTTCAAATAATATTTTCAAAAAGGTTTTGAAAAAAATAATTACTTTTATAAAGGAATTTGTAAGTATCTTACTATTCTAAGTTTATTTTATAAGGAAGTTGTTATAGTAAGTTATGATTTACTATGTGCTATTCTAGAAATATTGTGTTGTGAAATTTATCATTTATTCTTTTGAGTCTTATATTATAGTCACCATTGTAAATATTCATTTTCTTTAAAGAAGCGTGATGTTATCTTACGCATATTTTTATCAATTACTTTAGAAGAGGAGTACCACATCTCAAAAAATGATGGATGAATTTTTCCTTTTAATGTTGTCTCCAAGGCTTTGAACAACCTTAGAGATCAACATGAGGGTATGCTAGTATCCCACCCTAACTCCCATAATTAGTGGAATATATTTTATTCAGTGTATCGAATGCATCTCTATTAAATAAGACTCTAGTAGAGTTTGAGATCAAGAAATGAGAGTGGCCTCATGAAATAAGGTCAAATAGTTAGTGGTTGAGGTTTCATTAAGGAGGTCCACTACATGGTTAGGGTTTTGGTCAATTAGAAGCTACATAGTGCAGTAAAATATATGTATTCAATTGTAAAGAGAATATTGATTTTGGAGCTCTTCTCATGTGCATATTTCCTCCTTGAAGGGGAAAGTGAATGTTTCATCTAGTTCTGAAAATCAATGAAATGTTATCATAGTGATGTTATATCCTTATTTTGGTTCCATTTATTTTATTTTCGAACTATATTCCATCTATTATTCTTTGAGTATTTTGTTTCAACTAATAAGGAACACCACAGTTTAAAAGGTGAGAAATGTGTCTATATTCCTAGTAGGATTAAAATAAAAATTGTACATGTGATTTTCAAGAAGTATAAGACTCTCTATAAGAATAATTAAAATTGTCTTTGATTAGATGATCTTGCATTTAGTGGTCTCCCTAGTAGTCTATGGTATCGGTGGGAAACATCTTGAGGGAAGAATTTATCTCATCATCATGAGTTGAACTTATGATTTGAATTCTTTGTCTCCGATGTCTGACATTTGTTACCATTGCAATTTCCACCTTGATGTGACAATGTAAAATTTTTGAACCATAATGTATTTTAATTAGTTTACAAGTATAACTAGGTGTAGGTGGTGGTCATGCACTCAATGTTGATGCATCACCCATCTCATCAATGGAAAATATAATTTTATCTATCAAAATAAGATGATAAATCACTATTTCTAGTAAATGATTGGACCAATCCACTTTCATTTTATATTGTTCATATTTTCTCATATTTATGTAACCATTTTATATTGGCGGTTCATTAGAGTCCTATGCTCTATTGGGAATTGGAACAATGTAAACACCCATTATATTTAGATATTTCAAATCTATTTCTATTTCTCAAGCTCCTAGATCTATCATCTGCGATTATGATTGATATAATTCTTTTGAATTTTTTAGTCAACCAATTTGGATACCTTTAGATGAGAAAAATAAAAAAAATTCAACAGACTATATGTACGATTGTATTCACTTGTTTAACACATAGGACATGTTTGAGTTATTAATAAACACTTAAATATATGAAAGAGATAAATTTGTGTCCACATCCCATAACATGATAAGTAGAAGAATGAAAACGAAGCCTATAAATTAAAAAAGTGGAATATTTTATATTCAATATTTAAATCATAAAAAAATAGTATTATTGAAAGGAGACAAACTTACCAGTAAATAAAAACTATTAAACCTACTAGAAAATTAGATATGGATCACTACTTGGTGGACGTGGTGACTGACCAATTAGATAATGTGATGGGTTGCTTGGTGCTAACTATAAGCAAAAATTTCATAATGTGATTTTTCTACTTCCCATTGTTATCTCAATAGATTTGCATAATTCTCTTCCAAGAAACACCCTATGTTTTTTTTTATCCGACAAAATTGTTGAAGCTTCCTTGCAACTCAATAATCCTCTCATGTAAAGTAGTTCTTTGGCCAGTAAAACTTTGATGAATTCTATATATTGGTATAGGAAAACATGGAGGATGCACATAGTAAACAAGAACATTGCCAATTGGACCAACATTTGCATGGTAAGAAAAAAAAAATTAGACACCCTCCAAATAATATTTATACATACATATATGCTAAATAAATATGTACAGGAGAATTTATATTTTTTTAACTATCATGACCATTATTATATTTAGTTCTTTCATGTGGATATTGATCATTATTAAAAGGTAAGTTTTTGACCCACAACCAAGTAATGACTACATATGGATATTATAAAAGTTCCAAGTGAGGGTTGTTTGGATGCCCTATAAGTATATCAATCATTGATTGTAATATTAGCTTTCAAGGATTTATTAGATGCCCCAATTTCAACATCAAATTTCCCCAAGTCATCATATGAGCAATGGTTAGCTTTAAGTGAGGTAATGGGTTAACTTGAGGATAAGTGGTGGGAAACATCTCAAAAATATGTAGCATTACTGATATGCATAAGGGAATATCAACCTCCCAACAATGTGAGAAGAATCAACTATCTCCATTGTAGCACAAAAATATCTCAACAAATCATGATTGACCTATAAAGGGTGTCACATTGAATAATCTAATCAACATATCGCAATAGCATATAGTTTATCTATTGAACATGTTCCAATTTATCAAAATATGTCTCCTTATTGTAACTAATTCAACACTAAAAAAATTGCTCATGTTGTCCATCTAGCTTGAAGTATTAATCTTCGTGGGCATATGAGAGAAAAGGGGAGCTTCAACTAGTGCAGTATCTAAGACCGAATTGTCAATTTGTTGAGGTTATAAATGATAAAATGGAGGTATGGAAAGAGAGGTTGATATATTGATTATGCTTGAGGCACACAAACCTTGCCTTTTACCCTATGAAATCCATTCAATTCGAAGTATTCTTGAACAACAAGAATATATATGTGAAAAATTAAAAAATATTTAATTGTATTAAAGTTACTTATGAGGAAAAAAATACTCTCCAAGTTGAATCATTCAATTTGGCCTTGAAATGAAGTCTGGGCATGCATTTTTGTGAAGCACAACAAAATTGCCTTGCTTGACTAAAATGCATGTCCATGCTTCATTTATTGGCCAATCTGATTGATTCAAATTCTATATTGTTTATTTAATGATTTTACACACTTTTACATTGTCATATCTTTACTTTGAGCTCAAATATTTATACTTCAGATTTCATACAACATTCTAAATTTTGCTTCGACTTGCCTTATAGTTATGTAGGATATTTGTCAAACATTATGCAAGGTTATATCCTAAGGTTAGGGACTTTCCAATCATGTCCCATTTCAAATTTCATTACCAATAGTGTAGTTGGTTTGGTTTGGGAGTGCAAGTTTGTTCCAACTGTGATCATTGGCAAATATGATCCATTGTTATTCTGACAGACTCGGATTTAGGTGTATCCAATTTGGCATATTATTGCACAACATAAATTTCTATATGCAAAATTAATGTTAATTATGAGTAAGCAAATACTCTTCAAGTTGAATCATTCAATTTGGTCTTGAAATGAAGGTTGGGCACACATCTTTGTGAAACAGGCCAAAATTGCCTTGCTTCACTAAAATGCATGTCAAAACTTCATTTATTGACCAATTTGATTGATTCATCAGGTGTTTCTATTGACATGTATGTGCTTATAAAATATTTGCAACCTATATCTTAATTATTAAATAGCAAACATAATACCTAACCATAGAAACAAAGAATAAGATGCTAAACTTGGCTGAAATTGTCATTTGGCAAGGGCTATACAAACCGATTACTTATATTGATATACAATTTAATTTGAGAGCTGCAATCAAATTTAACAGAGAACTGCAATTATAATGACATTCCACCTTATCCTTAATGTGAAAGAATTGCGTCATTTCTCTTTCCTCCGCTGGATTTATTTTTCTCTGTACTTAACCTTACAATCAATATCAATATGTCTACATGTTTTAGCGTATCTTCATATTAATTGGTAATTGAGGGCAATAACTTAAATAGTTGGAGGGTAAGAGTTTTTATTACATTTGGATAAGATTAATTCTTTATGACTGGAAGAGTAGACACCGCCCACATAAATATGTCTTTAGTGGATGTTTTGGCATGTCTCATCCTTAAGTTGAGTCATAAGTTTCATCTCAGGTATTGATTTGTATAATGCTAACAATTGGTATAAGGTTTATAAGGACAGATTTTAACATGATTTGCATTCATAGGATTTGTATATATATACTTTATTTATATATAGAGTTTGATATAAAATTAAGGTGGAAATTAAAGTATTTTTGTTTATAGCAGACATTGAATTTTTTTTGTTATTCATATTTTTTAATTTGTTAATGTAAATATTGTTTTATTAGGTGATAACATCTCTCATATTGAGCTATAGAGTGCCTTAGAGCAACAATAAAATTGCCAATAATTTTTTCCATGAAAAAACATATGTTTATCACATTAAAATAAATTAAAATAACAATATTTATATTGGGAACCATAATATTTCAAAACATATGATTAATAAACATATAAAAATTTGTCAATTCGGGTTGTCTTAATGATTGAGAAGAATGGTTGTTATCTCCACCACCCATAGTAATATGATGATGAAGAATATATATAGAAATAAAGAAATGTGAAATAAATATATAATAAAATAAATATAATTATAAATTAAGATCCATTCAATCATATAAATTAAAATAACTATTAACATACGAAAATTTAATATTTATAATAAAAAAATTCTATATATAAAATGAAGACTGTCAAAGTTTTATATATATATATAATATATATTGAATAATAAATATTTCTATACAAAATTCAAAGTTTTTTTTACTCACTTTCGTGATATATTATAAGGGAAACCAAACCAATGACGATGAAGGCAACTAACTAGTTTCCCATTAATCAAAATACTCAAAATGTAAGTTTAGTTCTAGCTAACCTAGTTTTAAGCAGTCGTCTAAAAAGTTTGTCAAAATTACTACATATCACCTGCCAACTGTAAGTGGCCATGCATCTAACTATGAAAATAAAATAATTTTCTAAAGCCAAAATATAAGCCGAGAGAGATGGGAAATCATCATTTGTCAAAGGACGTTACTGAGGTCAGGTCCTATGAGCTTGAGCTTGCTGGAAGTTTGTGACCACACTAAAGATGGCCTTTGATATATGCCAAGTGAGCATTGAGGTTGACCAAGCAAGGACGTTGGGGGCATTGGACTCTTTGGATTTCATTAAGGTATGTAATGATCTCATTATGGTTCTCACATTTTCTTTGAGCACCCATCTTAGGAAAGTCTTCATTTTCTAATGAAGTGTGATGGAATTAAAGTATTGACTATGTCGTCCCCTGGTGTGGCTAGGGTTAGCGACCGAACTAGAAACTTCAGATTGAATTTCAAAATAAAAATAGGTCTGGTTATTGTTGGTGGTTAAAGCTTCTAGTTGTCGATTTTTCCCTAAATTTTAGGTGGAAAATAGAATGGAAAATCGTAGTAGCAGACTGGGCTTGAGTTTGAGCAGAAAGCCTACCTAAAGGGCCACAAGCTCCATATGCTTGGTGAGAACACATTCTCTAGCGTGGCATAGGTTTCAGGAGTAGACATGACATGAGATTGGTAAACCCCCAAAGGAGGTGAAGATCGATGAACTGGGAGACACTAAACTAGGGCAGAGTTCTGAGGGGGGTTAAGCATTGTGCCCAATATAACCAGGGGACAAGGTGAGACAATTGCGATAGAGGGGGAAGTTCTAGGGGGTTGCTCTAGGTGGAAAATGGAGATAGATCTAACCAAAACAACCCAAGAGTTTTCAATGCCACTCAAACACCCTAAACACCAAACACATAATTCCAACACGTAGAGAAAACCAAATTGAAGCACTTGCAGAGATTGGACATAGGATAATTTACCCCTTTGTTGACGACCCATTAGGCTTTGAGTTGCTACTTTCAAATCTTCGCACTCCACTGGAAAACACAAATTCCAACACGGGCGTTCCCTGCGACCTCTCCCTTGCACTAGGTTCAAAGCTCTATTGAAAGGTGGATGTTGTAGGGGTCCAAGCCAGGGAGGCTCAGACCTTCATTTACCAGTGAACCATAAAGGCCAACATCGTGGTGGAATTATCCCACCTATGGCTGGGAGTAACCTCATTTACAACAAAAAAAATAGGGATGACAATAGGGAAGGTAAGAGTGCCCGATGGAAGTGGAGTATGCCATCTTAATGCAATAGAATGTTATGGCTATTGGCATGTGTGAGTGCTTGGGGTGAGATGGCCACACCATCCTCGTCTCTTTAATGTTGGGAGAGGTGGCAAGGTGACAAGTTTCCCTCCCCACTTTCCATGGGCTCCATTTTCAACACCTTGATCAAGGAAAATTATGAATAATATTATCAATGACTAGCATAGATCCATTCTTAACTTTGGATTTAGAAAGCTTCAAGAGAAATCCTCTCTTTTGATGCAAACATTTCTTTAAATTTTGCACTCAAAAAGAGGTTTGCATCCTGAAGTGTTTGATCCCTCCTAACCTTTATTAAATCCAAAATTAAAATGAATTATACAAATTTTAATAATATTATTTATATAAATTTTACATCTCTATATTAAATAATTACAAAATCAAATAAAACTCATTTCACAAAAGTAGTATATCTTATGTTTTTTTTTTGTATATCATCAATATTAATAGATAATTACTAAATCAAACAAGTGTATTATGCAATGTTGCTGCAAAAAAAAATAATAATAATCTCTCGCACACACTTTTAAACTAATATAATATTAAAAACTAAAATAAAAATTTAACATGATAAGAGTTTAATAAATTTTATATTACATTACATTGATTTGCATTAAGGCGTTCCCTATGAAATGAAGTTCCTCTCATGCCACGTGTATAGTATTAGAAAGTTGATTTTGTTAGACGATTGAAACAATGTCAGCCATTAGATTAAAATCCGGTATTGTCATTTATAATTGGGTTTGGACAGTAATAAGCCACCTTTGCCAGGAACCCTGAAAAAAGATGATATGGAGGCTCTTGTGCAAAGGTTGTTAGCTTTTTCTTGGCATTTGTTCAACGCGTTGAAGGAAGACGACAAGAGTCCCCAGATCATAGCATTGAGGGTGTAGGAAGTGATACCATAACATTCTTAATACAGAATAATTACTTATCGTAAATAATTGTAAAAAACTTGATGCCCAAGAAAACTTACCTGTGGCCATTGATGCTATTCACACTCTTATGTATTTCATACACAACTGCCTACAATCTGAGCAAACTCCTCCATTGCAAAATCCTTGAACTAAATGTTCTACGAGCTTCCTTGGTCTTGTAAAGTTTGTTGGACAGCTCTCAACAATAAGGAAATAGGACAGACTTCAAATATGTAAACAATCAAAACCAAATGCGAAATCCCGCAAAAATATTGGTGATTTGTTATTACAAATATGAATCGCGTGTTTGCGTTAGCCTTTAATGTCCGATCACGAATTGAGAAAATGAATCCATTTAAATTTTCAAAAATTCAAGAGCACAAGGGCAAAATATTCTTGAATTTTCCTCAGAAAGATCACCTTCTATAGTTTAATAACGAAAGTGTATGACTATATTATATACAATCACAAATATGAGTATCGAAAAGGCAACATCTGCAAAGGCGATGCATGAGAAACGAACAACAAGCAAGCTGTCCACAATCGAACAACATCAAGGATCACGCCTAAGAAAAATACGCCAAAGCAGGCAGATAAGAAAATCTGAAGGTACTTCCAAGCTCTGCTCTCTCAACTTGATGGTGTAAAACTAAAGGAGATTGAGATGCAAGCTTGGGGACCAAACAGAAATATATATAGCCAAGCTTCCATCAAGCTTCTGTTGGCTATGTGTCAAGTGTTCCAGAAATCATGGTAGAGAACTCCAGAGAGAGTAATGGACCACTTCAGAAGCTCCCAACAAGAAATTAATTAACTGTAGTTGATTTCCATAATTTAAGGAAATTACTGCAGTTGGTTTCCAGAAATTAAGGAAATGACTGCAGTTTACTTCCGTAATTGTAGGCAGCAATTGGGAAAACTTAATGGAGCTTAACATTCTCCCACTTGGTCGATACTTCCAATCTTAATGTCTCATATTAAAACCCATTGATAATTTGTATTAAGTAATAGATACATGAATCACGGCGATAAGTCCTCTAATGACGATTATTATCTTCCATGTATTACTATGTATTTATTCTTATTATAATTTATGTGGCAACAATTTCTTAATGAATAAACCTTAATTTTATTCTTGATCCTACACAGATGAATTTTCTCAAATCAAAGTAAGGTGCACATAAATATGAGAAAAACATCACAATAATTAAGAATTTCATTAAAATAACATTGTCCATATAATGAGAAACTACATAATGGAACCAAGTCCCATATTCATTACATGAATCCTTGAATTTAAATGGTGGCATGCCCTTAGTCAAAGGATCAACGATCATCAACTCAGTGCTGACATGCTCAATGGCCACTTTCTTTTCTTTAACATGTTCCCTTATAGATAAATACTTAATGTCGATGTCTTTATTTCGACTCCCACTTTTGTTGTTTTTAGCCATAAAAACAGTAGCTGAATTGTCGCAATATATTCTCAATGGCTTAGAGATAGAATCCATAATTCTAAGCCCAGAAATGAAACTCTTAAGCCATAAACCATGTAAAGTAGCCTCAAAACAAAAGATGAACTCGGCTTCCATAGTGGAAGTGGCAGTCAAGGTCTGCTTGGCACTCCTCCATGATACAGCTCCACCGGCCATCATAAAAACGTATCCTAATGTTGATTTGCATGAATCAACACATCCAGCAAAGTCAGAATCTGAGTAGCCAATTACTTCCAACTTGTCTGTTCGTCTATACATAAGCATGTAGCCTTTGGTTCCTTGAAGGTACCTCATTACTTTCTTTGCAGCTCTCCAGTGGTCTAAACCTGGATCACTCTGATATCGTCCCAACATTCCCACAACAAATGCAATGTCAGGTCTTGTGCAGACCTGAGCATACATTAGGCTTCCGACATCAGAAGCATATGGAATGTTCTTCATTTGTTCCCTTTCAAAGTCATTCTTCAGGAATTGGTTCAAATTGAACCTATCACCCTTCACAATGGGAGCTACACTTGGTGAACAATCCTTCATCCGAAATCTCTCTAAAATTTTATTAATATAAGTTTCCTAAGACAAACCCAAGATGCCTCGAAATCTGTCTCTATGAATCTTAATGCAAATGATATGTGATGCCTCACCCATATCCTTCATATCAAAATTTTTAGAGAGGAATTGTTTCACCTCATGTAGCAAACCATTATCATTGATTGCCAGCGAAATGTCATCCACATATAAAACAAGAAAACAAATTTTACTTCCACTAACATTCAAGTATATACATTGATCCATAATGTTCTCTACAAAACCGAAAGAAGAAATTACATTATGGAATTTCAAATACCATTGGCAGAATGCTTGTTTTAAATCGTATAATGACTTCTTGAGCTTGCAAACCAATTGCTCACCATCATTAGAGGGGAATCCTTCAAGTTGTTTCATGTAAACCTCCTCCTCTAGATCTCCATTAAGAAATGTCATTTTCACATCCATTTGTTGCAACTCTAAGTCAAAATGGGCTACTAATTCCGTAATTACACGCAAAGAATCTTTCTTAGATACAGGAGAGAAAGTCGTCGTGTAGTCGTTTCCTTCTTTCTGAGTGAATCCCTTAGCAACAAGTCTTGCCTTGTATCTCTCAATGTTGCCCAATGAGTCTTTCTTTGTCTTAAATACCCATTTACATCCAATGGCTTTTGTACCATTAGGCAACTCAAAAAGATCCCAGACTTCATTACTCTTTATAGAATTCATCTCTTCCTTCATTGCATCGTACCATAATTTTGATTCTTTGCAACTCATAGCTTGTGAAAAGGACTCGGGATCATTTTCGGCTCCAATGTTATACTCATATTCTTGCAAATACACAACCTAATCACCAGGAATTGTTGATCTCTTTGGTCTAGTAGATCTTCTTAATGTTGTACCAACATATTCTTGAGAAGTATGTGGTTCAACTCGTTGTTCAAAAGTTCTTGGAAACTCTTAAGCTACATGATCTACTGGAATGTCGTCAGCAACTTGTGGAACTTCAAAAATTGGTTGTTCAACACCAGTTTGTACTTGAGGGGTGCTATGAACAATAACCAATATATTACTTGAGGTGGAAGGTTGAGATTCTGAATAATCATTCTCAAAAACTATGTTCCTGGTTTGATTGCTCCCACTGATCAACTCAATTTCAAGAAACTTTTCATTTCTTGATTCCACAATCCTAGTGATGTGAGATGGACAATAAAATCTATAACCTTTAGACCTTTCAGCATATACAATGAAATACCCATTAATGGTCCTTGGGTCTAGCTTCTTCTCTTGTGGATTATAAATTCTCACTTCAGACGGGCATCCCCAAACACGCATATGTCGCAAACTCGGTTTCCAACCTTTCCATAATTCAAATGGCATTTTAGGAACAGCCTTGGTTGGAACTCAGTTTAATATACACACTTCCGCCTTAAGTGCTTTAGTCCACAAGGATTTAGGAATATTGGAGCTGCTAAGCATACTCCGTACCATGTCTAATAATGTTTGGTTTCTTCTTTCTGCTACACCATTATGGTCGAGTGAACTAGGTATGGTGTATTGGGCAACAATCCCATGCTCTTGAAGAAATTTTGTGAATGGCCCAAGTGCTTGTCCATCTTCTATGTATCTACCATAATATCCTCCACCTCTATCTAATCTCACGATCTTGATTTGCTTGCCGCATTGTTTCTCTACTTCAGCCTTAAAGATCTTAAAGGCATCTAATGCTTCACTCTTTTTATGAAGCATGTAGAGATACATATATCGTGAGTAATCATCTACAAAGGAGATGAAGTATCTCTAACCATGTGAGTCCATGTTTGGATGACATATATCAGTATGTATGATCTCTAATATGTTTGAACTCCTATTGGCACCTTTCTTTGATTTGTTGGTCTACTTTCCCTTTATGCAGTCCACACAAGTTTGAAAATCAGTAAAATCCAGAGTATTAAATACTCCTTCATTTACCAATCTTTTAATTCTTTCTATGGAGATATGATCTAGTTTATGGTGCCATAATTTAGAGGAATCTTCATGAATAACACATCTTTTAGTGCCAGTGTGAACATGCATTGAATCATAAGTGACATTGTTTTTTAAATTAATGCAATAAAGACCATTAGACAAAATACCATTCCCAACATAATCAAATTTATAAAATAAACTTAAGGATGTTTCTGAAAAGTTAAAGGAATATCCAAAAGATACAAGCCTTGAAACTGAGATCAAGTTTCTAGAAAAAATTGGAACATAAAAGGTCTTTTCTAATTCTAAAACAAAGCCACTATTTAAAGTTAAATAGCATGTTCCTATAGCTTCCACATGCGAGCCCATCTTGTTTCTTGATAAGATGCTTTGCTCACTTTCCATTGGCTTCCTTAGGTTTTGCAAACCCTGCAAGGAATTCGAAATGTGAATTTTTGATCCAGAATCAATCCACCATGTGTTAACATTAACATTAACCATATTAGATTCATAACAAACAAACAAGATTGGATTACCTTTGTCCGCAAGCCATTTCTGAAATTTGGCACATTCCTTCTTCATGTGTCCCTTCTTTTTACAGAAGAAACACTTGGAATCCTTCTTTATATCATCTTGGGGAGGTACTTTACCTTTCCCTTTCCGATTGGCTTGAGATTTTCCATTTCCACGCGTTTCCAGCATTGCACTTTCTCCCAGTTCCATCACCAGTCTCTCTTCCTCTTGAACACACATGGTCATGAGTTCATTAATTGACCATTTATCCTTATATGTGTTGTCTGAGATTTTAAAGGGTCTGTATTGGTGCGGAAGGGTGTTCAGGATGTAGTGCACCATGAAGGACTCCAATATTTCAACCTCAAGTTTTTTCAATTGAGCCACAGTGTCCCTCATCTGCATGATGTGCTCGCACACACCTTTCACACTGGTGAGCCTCAGGGATGATAAATTCATGATTACGGTGCTTGCTAGTGCCTTGTCTGAAGTGACGAATTGATCATCAATGGCTTTCAGCAAGTCTCGAACCTTTTCATGCTGATCAACGATACCACGAATACCAGCTAAAATTTTAGTCTTAATGAACATCATGCTTAGGTGATTAGATCACTCCCATCATTCATAAAGCGTGATGTTCGCTGCAGCGCTGGTATTAGTGAGTGTTGGTGGTTCATCTTTCCTAATAGCATAGTCTATGTCCATCCACCCTAAATGAAGGAGACCCTCTCCTTCCAAACCTTATAGTTATCTCCCTTAAGTTTAGGGATATCACAACGAATTTCAGAGAAATTTGTAGGTTGTACAACTGCATAAAATTAAAGATCACATGGTTAAGTTCAAATTGAGGCCTAAATAAAATTTCATTTTTTACCAGTGTAAATCATGCTCAAAATTGAATCTAATGACATAAAAATTGTCTGTGGGCCAAATTTCCAATTCAAGCAGATTCAATTATTCTTTATGATAGAATTTATCAAATTATTCACTTAATTCATAATTCTAAGAGTATATTAGGATTATAATTTGATATAAATTCTATCTTAGTTTTGAAATTTATGATAAAACTATTGATTCATAATTCCTGTGGGTAAGTTATGAATATTTTATCCTAATTAATTATATAAATATAATAAAATTTCCTGTGGATAAAATTTTATTAATTTAGTATAATTAATTACAATTTAATGTCTATAAGAATCTTTATGTGATCCTAACCAATAATAATATATAATTTTATTTAATTAGAGATGTTGTGGCTATTCTCTAATCAATTAAAATTATATGGATCACTAGATATTTTTCTTTTATGCATAAAAAATAACTTGATATGAAAATAATGATAATTTGCATAATCAAAACTATACAATTCATGCATAATATTTAACGATGGGTCTTGTATACTCATCCAAAATAGCATGTTTTAATTTAAAACATAAATAATCAATTCTTGCAAAAATAACGAGCATAGTTAATAAATTTTGCACAATAATTATTTAAATTGCATATAATTAAACCAACATTATAAGCATAAAAACTGAGCAAAAATTAAACATGTTTCCAAATAAATGCCTTAATTCAGAAAATTCTCTAAATATGGCATTAGCAAAATAGAGCATGTCTATAAACACCAAGGCAGAGATAAAAATGGCTCTGATACCAAATGATAGCATAACATTCTTAATGCGGAATAATTATTTATCATAAATAGTCGTAAAAAAATTGATGCCCAAGAAAACTTACCTCTGGCCATTGATGCTATTCACACTCTGATGTATTTCGTACACAACTGTCTACAATCTAAGCAAACTCCTCCGTTGCAAAATCCTTGAACTAAATGTTCCAAGAGCTTCCTTGGTCTCGTAAAGTCTGTTGGACAACTCTCAACAATAAGGAAATAGGACAGACTTCAAATATGTAAACAATCAAAACCAAACGCAAAACCCCGCAAAAATATTGGTGATTTGCTATTACAAATCGGAATCACGCGTTTGTGTTAGCCTTTAACAGATCGAGAATTGAGAAAATGAATCCATTTAAATTTTCAGAAATTTAAGAGCACAAGGGCAAAAGATTCTTGGATTTTCCTCAGAAAGATCACCTTCTATAGTTTAATAATGAAAGTGTACGACTATATTATATACAATCACAAATACCAGTATTGAAAAGGAAACATCTGCAAAGGTGATGCATGAAAAATGAACAACAAGCAAGTTTTCCACAATCAAACAACATCAAGGATCATGCCTAAGAAAAATACACCAAAGCAGGAAGATAAAAAAATATGAAGGTATCTCCAAGCTCTGCTCTCTCAACTTGATGGTGTAAAACTAAAGGAGATTTAGATGCAAGCTTGGGAACCAAACAGAAATATATATAGCCAAGCTTCCATGAAGCTTTTGTTGGCTATGTGTCAAGTGTTCCACAAATCATGGTAGAGAACTCCAGAGGGAGTAATGGGCCACTTCAGAAGCTCCCAACAAGAAATTAATTAACTGTAGTTGATTTCCATAATTTAAGGAAATTACTGCAGTTGGTTTCCAGAAATTAAAGGAATGACTGCAGTTTACTTTCGTAATTGTAGGCAGCAGTTGGGAAAATTTAATGGAGCTTAACAAGAAGATGGAAAGACTCCCCATATCACAGCCTTGAGGGTGAGAATAAACATTTCATGCAGATTGATTTTACAAAAGTAATGATTACAAGGAAAAACAACGGAGAAGCAAGGCTTTCTCAAATTGTTTTTCTGCTTCACTTGTTTCATTTTCTTCTAGCCATTGATTTTACAGAAGAAGTAATGATTAGAAGGACCAACAACTAAGAAGAAGGGCTTTCTTCTCCACTTCAGTTGTTTCATTTTCATGGAAACTATTTTGAGTTGAAAAATTGTACCTTGTCTACAGACACTGCCACGGCCGCGAAGATTGGCCCCGTTGCTTCAATTTTTGGGACTTTCTTTTTTGCTTTTGCATTAATGGAGAACAAAGACTGAGCTTGTGGGAAATGCTCTGGGTTTCCTCCAATGGAAATAAAACATAGACAACATTGACACAGTGGGAGCCATGGATGAGGTGAATTGCTCCAAGGACAGGGCTTCACAAAAACAAATGGCAAATTTTAGCAAATACATTCGCAGTTTTGGAAACAAAGAGACTAGGCACTAAAGAATTGAAATCTATGAAAGGATGGCAGGGATATGTCTACATGAAAGAGGTAAACCCGTTTTTTATTCTACTTTTCATATTTATCTATTTGGAAAAGAGATATTTATGTGTTTTGGGGGATTTTTAGATATTTTATTTGGGGATCCAGCGGGAATGCACATGAATCCACCACCTATATCGATGTTTTTCCTTTTTCGAAACTTATTAGCTGCCTCGTCTTTTTTTTTAAACCATTGGGCTCATCCTCTATTTCATCATGTGGTAATGAGAATACTTGTCGTGAAGCCAATGGCATTTGTGAAATCTTCGCTTAATATGAGGAGTACTTAGCCTAAGCCTTACCTTTGTAGAACTTAACATGTAAGCGATTTTGATGTTGCGAACTACCAAGTATTTTGCTCATATTCTAGAAATTATTCTTTATCTAGAAGCTACACCATTTGATCTTGATTGTAGGACAAACGCACCTCATTCTTTTGTAAGTGATTTAGATATCCCGATTTGTTAAAGTAATTATTGGATGGTAGGGAGTTTACTCGTGTTTTATAAGTATACATAGCTACTTTATAAGGCAACTTCACCCTTTAGTCCTTGTAACAAGACCGCCACCTGTTCTGCTTCTTATCTTGCAGAAGAAGATTGCCGTTTGTTGGTTTATTTGGAGGAAACCTGAAGAGTGGATGTTAGAAGCTTCCAATCCCCCACATCATTGTTATCGTAATGAGTAATTTTTAAAAATCATGTAGTTTCTTCAATGCCAAAATATTTTTAATTTAGATTTTCTACCAATCGTTTAATTGCCGAGTGTTTGAATGCCCAACCATTACAAAAGCCACTATAGGGAGAGCCCATCCATGACAAAAATCATAAGGTATTCAAGGGGTTTGTTTATCAAGTAATTATTTCTGCAGTTTCACTTGGTGGTTTAGGTAACAGGTGCATGTATAACATAATAGGGTATTTAGATGGTTTACTTCCGTATAATGCAAGGGAGTATGAGAGCCCATCCATCTCATAAAAGTTTATGGGGGAGCTTAAGTATTTGTTATGATGTTACATTTAGTGGCTTAAATATTGTAGTTATATAGATGCATATCTATTTGTTGACCTTGTGGGATTTTTGGTGTATTTGATAACTCTTAGTGAATTTGGAAATTTATTGATTTGTTAGATAGTGTTACTTTAGGGTGTTTCGTATGATCCTTCTGGTTTTTGATTGGAAGTTGCAAACAATACGCTGAAACAACTTTTTGATGGATGAACTTCGGTGCCAAGAATCATTCTAGAGGTTAAAATATTGGTACCCTTGTTCTTTTGTCCAAATAATTTGTTTTACAAGTGCGATATTGTATGAATCAATCCTGAAAACTTAGAAAATGGAGGGTGGATAGAGGTCAAGAATACTAAAATTGTTTTTGTTATATGTGTAATGCAAGTTTAAGCTTTGCATTAGATCTGTTCCGTATGAGAAAATGGATTACGAATTTTTGTCTCTTCAAAGCATTATTTAGGTAGGGCGAGCATCAGTGCTAAACATCATTCAAGAGGTTTTCCAAGATTTTCAAGTTTTCCAAAATTATAGTTCAGTATCCTTGTGCTACTCTTTTCCACAGAATTTTGTGTTATATGTGTAGGAATGTATGAAACAATCATGGAAGCTTGGGAGCAAAAGGACTTAATAGGAGTGAACAATACTTAATCATTTTTGTTGTATGTATAAAGGAATCTTATTCTTTGCATTGTATGTCTCTTGGTAACAACAATTTTGATGGGTGATCTTCAAAGAAATGTTCAGTAGCTGGGGTCAGTTTCGGAGCTAAACCTCACATTTTGCAAACAATTGGCTCGTGCTCTTGTCCACAGAATTGTGTTTTATGGGTTCAAGATTGCATGGACTAATCTTGGAAGATTAGGAATAGGAGTAGGATTGGGGGTTATGCTTTGCATTATATGTCTCTTTTTTATGAATAATGGGTTACAACAATTTTGATGGGTTTTCTTGAAATCTAGCAATTTTCAGTAGGCGGGGTGAGCTTTGGCGCTAAACATCACATTCTAGAGGCTTGTTGTTCAAGGTTTCTTAAGTTCTTGATCAAATTGGACTGCAAGTCCAATATCTGTGTTGGAAATACCTTGGTTGACATGTAAAGCAAATGTGGGAGTATAGAAGATGCATGTCAAGTCTTTGAAGAAATGCTAGAACAAGATGTGATCTCATGGACAATGATTATTTTAGGATATGCCCAATGTGGCTATGGCGAAGAAGCCCTGAAGTGCTTCCGCCAAATTTAATGCACTGGCATGAAGCTAGACAGGTTTGTTTTCACCAGTATTATCAGAGCTTGTGTGACCTTGCATCTCTAGAGAAGGGAAAGCAGATCCATGCTTGCACAATGAAAAATACACGAAAGTTCTACGACTAAGTATATTGTGTCGACCATGTTTCAAAGGGAGATGTTTGCACGAAGATGGTTGGATGGGTTTGTCTAATCTATACATTCTCAATGGCCAAGGGGGAATAACTGGTTGCGATGCTGCCAACAGATGTACAGAAAATATTCCCATAGAGGCGACTAAATTTGGAGGTGCTCGTCTAGTTTCGAAGAAATTTCCAGAGGTCGAAGATGAGTTTTGTAAAATTCCACTAACCAAATGTCTAATTATATTGATTTATTCTTAGTGCACAACATGATTTCTGTTGATATTAATGTGTGATAAAGATGATAACTTTAGATTCTCCTTCTTAATGATAAAATGAGAGCTCAAGTAATTTTGTTAATTTACGACGCATCATTTCTCAACAATTTTGAATTTTTTAAAGTCAAAACTCAAGAAAAACACAAATTACAAGTGATATTTTAATCCTTCATTGCTTACCTTGATATAGATAGAGTTCCAGAGTTAAATATCTAGTAACTGATCTGATTACAAGGTGTAGAGATTAGAGATCAAGATATAATGTGTAGTGTCAAAAACAATGCAACTCTTGTTGGTCCGCTGTTTACAATGCATGCCACTCGAGTTCACATTGATCTTCTGACACTGAGTGATACAGATAAGCATGTAAGTAATTGCAAGCATGGATATTACTGTGTTAGTTTCCAATATAGTTATAATATTTTTAGACGGAGGGTCCATGGTCATGACTGACTGGAATTGTTTTAATGCTGCAATTTCATTTTTAGCACATAGAACTACAATTGGGTAATGTCAAATGGTTCAGTGTTTTGTTGCAGTTGATAGGTCAAAATTCACGGTTTTTTCTAGGTTTTCAAGTCAAATATTAATGAATACTGGCCAGGGAAGAGTCATCAATGAAGATTTCAGAAATGTAAGATTTACCTAAATATGGGTTGAGAAAAATGGTCTATGTGAAGCCCAAATGGTGTTGAAATTATGCCAATATTAAGCACCTACAAATTTTGTAGGTTGCATGGGCATAGATTGTCATTGATTTCAGAGATTATTCTTTTCCCTTTGCCATTATTTGTCATCCACATAGTTTGCTTTGCTTTGTTTAGTTGTGTGTCAGTCATGAAATTGTGTTTTGCAGTCAACAAAAGTCTTGAAAGCTGTCTATCAACTGGAAAAAATATCATAAGCAAACTGTGACAACATTCATAGAAATAAATAGCTAACAGATCATATATCCGACATTAACTTATAAAGAAGGGATTTGATAGCGATCAAGGAACGAGGCGAGAGCACAAAAGGTGAGGTGCGGAAGGGTTAACCATGGAGGGGGGAGGAGGAGGGGGCTTCACTCCCTCCTACAAGGAAGCGGTAGCTAACAAAAGCAAGACACAACTAGATAGAGGCAGAGGGAGAGTGGAGGAAGGAAGGAGAAACATGGAAGAGGAAGCAGAAGGCTCCAAACCGGAGGAGCTTGAGGGCACAAAAGACAACGAGAAAACTGACAAAAAACAGGGAACAAAACACAAAAATCAGAAGGGACCATGCAAACCCAAGGCTGAAATCACTCCTAGAGTAGTATTAAATAATCCAGAGTTGTAGGCCTACAGGGAGCACATGTAGACGTACGCTATCATATGAAAATTTATGGGCTTATGGCCCACTGAAAAAGCTTTACAATCCTAGATCCGATACCAGTGGAAACCCAAAGGGAGCATTGATCTTCATCTGGGGTCAAAAGGTTTCTTCACTATGGTGTTCACGAACATCGAGGACAAAGATAGAGTGTTTGAGGGCAGGCCCTACTTCTATGCTATGGCAGGGCTTTATATGAGGCCCTGGAAGATGAACTTCGTTCCGGAGAGGGAAACTTTTACCTCGGTCCCGGTTTGGGTAAGACACTATTCTCTAACTTTGGATTATTGGCAAACATAATCGCTAGCTGCCATAGGCAATAAGTTAGGGAGGTTTCTCAAAGCGTCTGAAGCCACAAGGAGGGGAAAATATACTTCATTTGCTAGGATTTTTGTGGAGATGGATCTATCTGGAGCTCTTCCGGATGAAATTATCTTGGAGGTTTTTTATGAGGATTGGGTGAAGACAGTAGACTATGAACACATCTCATTTAGATGTCACAGATGCCATGAACATGGACACCTGCTGAGAGACTGCCTTCTCAGTAAAGTAGAAAACAAAAACAAAAACAACACAATGAAAGACACAGACAACTTTCACAAAGCAGTCCACAAAGGAAAAAATGGCAAGAAAGGGCCAAAACAATATCAAGCAGGAGGAAAAAAGGAATCAAAATCAAATACCAAGTTCTTGAAGTGGATTTCGAGACAGAGGTAGAAGATCGAGCCAAGAAGGAGAGTTATGAGAAGACAGAGGAGGAAGAAGATAATGACCTGACACAGGAAAATGAAAAGCAGAAAGGGTACATGATGAGTGATTCATAATAAGAAATGGATCAGGAAATGAACCAGAGTGAGATGGAAATGGAGGACAATGAGTTACAGGAGATTCTTGACAGAGAAAACCTAGATCTAGAAGGATTCTTGAATCAGGGAACTCTTGGAGGAGTTGAATCATTACCACAAGAAAAGATCAATAGAATACAGTAGCTATTCCTATGGAAAACACAAGCAAAGAGTTTGGAGGAAGTAAATAACATTGGAATACAAAGAAACGAAGGAGGGAAAGCAGTGAAAGTGACTTCGACACTAGCACCCAGAAATCTGGGAAAAAAAGAGGTAGAAAAAAATAGAACGATCTCCTGATGGAATGTGGAAAGCTCATGGTAGACTCAGGTAAGATGAAAGATCTAACCAGCTACTCTTTCACCAATCTTTAATTATGAAGTTCACAACATGGAATATTAGAGGTCTAGGTAGTAGGAGAAAACAAAGAATGCTAAATAATAGGATGAAACAAGCAGCTCCAGATATAATTTTTGTCCAAGAAACAAAATTCTCTATACAAAAGTTAAAGCAAATCCATAGTAAATGGCTTAGCAGAATTGAGTTTCTAGAAGTCAAAGCGGAAAACTCAGTAGGAGGTATCCTCATGCTATGGAATCCCCTAAAGGTTGGTGTAATCGATGCAGAGGCATAAAGGAATTATTTATCAGTGGTCATACAGCTGGTAGGTGACAGGAACACCTATCTAGTCACGAATGTTTATGGACCTCAAAAGTTGGATGAAAAAATCAAGTTTTTAGATTCCTTGGTTGATCTCCGGTTCAAGTATGCAGGGTTACCTTGGGTCATAGCAGGAGACTTCAACATGATAAGATCTCTCTCTCGAAAAAAAAAGGGGGTACAAGAGTTCTAAACAAGGATGTCACAACCTTCCAAAACTTTTCAAAAAACATGAAGCTAGTTGACATTGAGACAAGAAATGGCCTCTTCACTTGGAATAATAAAAGAGGAGAGAATTCCCAGGTTGTCTCTAAGTTAGATAGATCCATGATCTCGGAGGATCTCATGCTTTTAGATAAGGAAATAATAGCAGGAATTCTCCCTTATAGTGGTTCAGATCACTGGCCGATACAAATGGAGATCAAGGGCATAGGCACCCCTAAAAACAGACCTTTCAGATTTGAAAACATATGGTTGTCACACCCTGAATTTATCAGCAACATTAAAAACTGGTGGGCGGAAGATCTGCAAATTCAGGGATCATCAATGTTCCTGCTACACAAGATATTAAAGCACATTAAGATGAAGATAAAAGTTTTGCACAAGGATATTTCAGAAATATTTTTGTAGGTAAGAAATCGGTGGAAAATAAAATTTTGGAGCTCAACCAAACTCTGATCAAGGAAGGATTTGATAAGAACAAAAATGAACAGGTAGGAAAATACCATCTAGAATGGGAAAAGTTGTGTAAACAAGAGGAAATTTTCTGGAAACAAAAATCAAGAGTGCAATGGCTTAAGGAAGGAGAACACAACACCAAAATTTTCCACATATCTACCATTGCTAATCAGACTCACAACAGGATCTCTTCGATCAAGAATGAGGACAGGCAGATCCAGCAAACCCATGAGGAAATTGAAGCTGTGTTAGTTAATCACTTTAGGGGCATAGCCTAGGGAGACATTTTAGTAAGGGAGCCTTTCATCAAAGATTTCACCAATCACATCCCTAGGTTAGTAACTATAGAGGACAATGATAATCTCAACAGACCTGTAACTGAAAAGGAGGTAAGCGAGGTTCTCAAGGAAATGCAAAATGGCAAAGCCCTTGGTCCGGATGGATTCAATGTGGATTTATTCAAATTTTGTAATTGTCAAAAAGGATATTGTAAGGGTTGTGGAAGACTCCAAGCTGAACAAAACTATTTTGAAATCTCTCAACACCTCCTTCATCACCCTTATTCCAAAATAGGATAATGCCCAAACGCCAGAGAAGTACAGACCCAATGCCTTGTGCAATGTTATTTACAAGGTTATTTCCAAGGTAGTGGCAAATAGACTCAAACCCTTGTTACCTACGATTATTTTGAGTGAACAATATGGGTATGTGGAAAGCATACAAATTCTTGATAACATCATTCAAGCTCGTGAGGTGGTTCACTTACTGACTAGCAAAAAAAAAGCAGGTATGATAATGCAACTGGACATTGCCAAAGCTTATGATAAAGTAAATTGGACTTATATCAAAAGAGTGCTTTCTGCATTTGGTTTTGATCATAATTGGATCAGATGGGTGATGGCCCTAGTGACTTCTGCCAGCTTCTCAATTTTACTTAATGGCTCTCCCTCAGGTGTTTTTCTTCCATCTAGAGGTCTTAGGCAGGGTGAACTGCTCTTGCCTTTTCTCTTCATCCTCATGATGGAAGGGTTGGGGCGGTCCATTAAGCATGCTAAATAAATAGGCAAAATAAAAGGACTCCAACTATCGAGGAATGGATAGGCTCTGACCCACCAACAGTTTGTAGATGACACAATGTTACAAGGAATTCCCACTGTTAAGGAAGCACTCGCTTACAAAAAAAAATTGAACGACTTTGCAATGGCATCAGGTATGGCGGTCAATCTCTGCAAATCTAAAAAAAAAATCTTTAACACTCACATTGCCATCCAGAGAAATGTCTCCAGGATTCTAGGCTTCCAAAGAGAGTCCCTCCCCTCAAAATATCTGGAAGTTCCTCTAACAGTTAAGCCTTTGCATAAGAGCATTTGGGAACTGTTAATTAGCAAGATGCAAGACAAAGTCAAAAAGTGGACTGTCAGGTCTTTAAATCTGGCCAGCAGACTAGTTCTTGCAAAAGCAGTGCTCCAAGCTATCCCAATCTTTATGCTATCTCCTCTTCCTGCTCCAAAAGGACTCCTACAACAATTCAGAAATATCCAAAGAGATTTTCTTTGGGGCAAGGAGGAAACCAGGAAAAAATGGGCCTTAGTTTCTTGGGAAAAGATCTGCAACCCTAAGAACCAAGGAGGCTTAGGACTGGATGATCTAGAGATTATCAGTAAGGCTCTGGGAGCCAAACTCTAGTGGGAGTGGGTCAAGGATCCTACGGCTCCATGGGCAAGCATCTGGAAGGAAAAATGTGCAAGCTCCTGACAACCCTCTAAGTTAATAAGAATGTTAGGAAGTAGGAAGGGCTCTCCCATATGGAACAAAGCCTCGTAAAACAAAGGAGTGGTGCAAAATAACAGCTTCTGGGAAATAAGAGATGGAGATCACACACTTTTCTAGGAGGACAAATGGCAGCAAGAACCAAAACTATTGATAGAGGATTTTTCAGAACTCAAACAAGAGACAAATAACCAGGGACTAGTAAAGGTAACGGACTTTTGGCAACATGCTCGCAATACCAAAAAATGGAGAACATGGAAAATAATAGCTGGTAGAGAAGACAGAACCCTCAACGACAAAGCAGAGACCCTAAAAAAGATGTTGGATCAAAGGATGATTTTAGTCACTGAAGGGTAGGATCAACAAGATGGGGTAACAATAAAGAGGGAAACTTTAATATTAAGGAAGCAAAAGACATTCTCCTAGGACTAGTATCACAAGCTCCGGTCAGATCTTGGCAGAAGCTTTGGAGGAATAGAGGCTGGATGAAAATCAAGTTCTTTATGTGGCTGGTCCACCATAGGAAAATCTTAACCTGGGACAATATTAGAAAGAGGGATATACTGGGACCCTCCCGATGCCAGCTCTGTGAAGCACAAGAAGAGACAATGGAACATCTTCTCAATAGCTGCATTTCCACCTCTAGGATATGGAAATTTTTTGCCTCCATTTACAATGGAGCATGAGGTTCTTAACTCAGCCTGGGATCTCTTGCCAAGTTTTATAATATGGAATGTTTGGAAAGAAAGAAGTAACAAAATTTTCAAAGAAGAAAAGAAGTCCTTTCTCCGCCTGTTGGAGAAAATCTCGAAACAACTAAAAGAAATAGTGGGCACAATAGTTAGGGATCTCCCCAAAAATCCTCCATCAGAAATCGAGCTGAATATTCTCAGACAGTTAGACATGCAAGGGCTTACTCCTCAATGTTCAAACAGGAAAATCATCTTAAGGGAACCGATTGAGGATTTCTAGACCCCCCCACCGGAAGGCTTTTTAAAGTTTAACATTGATGGAGCATCAAAAAATAACCCTGGAATGGCTAGTTTTGGAGGAGCTCTAAGGAATGAATTAGGAAACATCATCTCCCTCTTCCACTATCATTTAGGAAGAGCTACCAACAACATGACGGAACTAATGGCTTTGGAGTAATGCTTAGACATTTTGAAGCAGGACAAATGCCACAAGGTCATAATAAAAGTTGATTCAAAGTTAGTCATCAATGCAGCCAAAAAACTTAGTCATGGCACAGGACTGGAAAAAGTAACAAATCATTGGTGGTTAATAAGGGTGCTCCAAAAAATTCAAATCCATCTTCAAGAACTTTGCACACTCAAATTCACCCAAGTGCGTAGAAAAGCCAACAAACTGGTGGATATCCTTGCCAATCATGGCGTCATCTGTAAGGACAAAAGTAATTCTATGAGATGGCGAGAAAAGCCGCAAAGACAGCTAAAATCTCTTTGCCACTCCCAGGTGGAAGAGGACATAAGTGTGCATCAGCACAGAACCAAGGAAGCCACGATGCAATGAGCAGTTTTTTGCATAATACTTATGGTGGGTCAGACAGATCAATGGAAGATAGCACGTCAGAGGAGGAATTAGCAGCTTTAATCACCAATCCGCCGAATAGCCCTGAAGACAGGTGTTGGGGTTACATTGTTAGGAGCAGGAATGAGATCACAAAACATTCCTGTGTCATCACGTCCCTTCCCTCGCATGGCAGAGCTGCAAAACCACCTCTTGGGTGGTTGTGGTGCGATCACACCACGTTCCGGTGGATGGTGGTTTCGTTCATTGGGCAGCGACACCTTTCATCACTTGCCACGTGGATGAGGGACGGTCCGGGAAACCACCCTCATCGCACATTAAATTTCTATCAAGTTCAGGGGTGCGATATTATGCTCCACCGTCGATTTTTCTCTAGTCAGATCAATGCTCGAGATTAAGTGAGGGGTCGGTGGGGTAGGAGGGTTGTCTTTATTGCTACATTTTGTAATGTTTGTTTTTACAATATAGGTCTTTATTTAAGTTTTGGGAGACAGAGTTTCTTGAGTGGTTAGACAGCGGGTTGGCATGGGGTTTTAGCCCGTATCTTTTTTGTTTCGGTTCTCAAGAGTGTGTGATGGGAACTCTTAGGGGTTTGAAATCTTAGAGACAGTAGAGCATCTTTTTTATTGATGGTTCTTTGTAAGTATTGTAATTATGTTTGACTTAATGGAAAAAAAGGCATGACTCTTGCTTAAGCAAAAAAAAGACATTAACTTATCAAGAAAGAAGGTTCAGAACATACAGAATTTCCATAGAAATGGCAGTACTCTTCTATTACTTTGCTTCAAGGATAGTGCATTGTTTCAAAGAATATCCCTAATGAAATCCATTGAATTAATATATGATAGCTGATCTAGGCATTTGTTGATGATAAAAAATAAACACCAGTAAAGAAACAAAATTGCATAAAATTGACTTATTTATTCTATGCTATTGTTTCTTATGTCATTGCGTTACGATGTTTCCTTTGCAACATGTGGTGCAAAAGCTAGTTATATCCATTTTTTTATGCAACTCCTTGCTTAAATTATGGTATTGTGTTGTGTTAATACTTCAATAATAATTGTGATCATGACACTTTTCGATGAGAAAAAATAAAAAATTAAAAAATATTATATTTTAGTTTCAAAATATTCAATTTAATATTTATTTTTTTCAAAACTTTAATAAAAAATTAAAAAATCAGTTGAGAAATTTCAAAATTAATTAAAAATGCAAATTAATATACATTTTAAAAATAAAAAAGTTATATTAATTTTAATTTTCAAAGTATTCAATTTAATATTTATTTTTTTCAAAACTTTAATAAAAATTATATTAAAAGTGAATCTAGAAATTTCAAATTAATTAAAATGCAAATTAATATACATTTTAAAAATAAAAAATTATATTTTAGTTTTTAAATATTCAATTTAATATTTATTTTTTTTTAAAAGTTAATAAAAGCCAAATTCATAAAATAAATTTAGGAATTTCAAAATTAATTAAAAATCTTTTTTTTTAATTGGAAAAATAAAATAAAAATAAAAAAACATATCCAGCCTTTTTACACCTCATAAAACTCATTTCATAGATAGTAAAGTATTTTATGTTTTTTAATATATCTTCCCTTTTACATATATAATAAAATTCATTTCATCAATTAATATGTGAAAATGTCTTCAATGGCATTTCAAGGATAGTTGAAGATGTTTTCAATGGCTAGCCATTGGTCAAGTTAGTCGTTGGAGGCTCTGCTTAGACTATTTAACATGCTAGGCTGGATCTGTTTCTTCAATTTGTCCTGACAATGAATCACGCTAGTTGGTTCAAAACCCATCGACAGAATTTCTCTGCATATGCTTTATGCCGAAATATTTCTTATTAATATTATGGATCACAGAAACCTCAATTCTACCATTAATACCGACTAATTATTTACATCCAAATCTTCATCACTAATATGGAATGTTGGGATGGATTGTCATTATTGCAGTCAATGTCTTTATCACTGACGGGTATGTGAATGTCTTATTATGGTTACATTATATCACACCAACCCTATCCCATGCCAACGATAATCGAGTAGAATAATCCAAAATAAAAACCATACATTTTATTATCATTACACCAACTTTATCCCATTCAAGAATGATATATTATAACAAAAGCTGCATGCATAAATATTTCCGGGTTTGTGTCCTGAAAAAATAGAAAATAAAAATAAGTATTAATTTTCTGTGTTTAAAATAGTAAATTGATAAGAAAAATCAACTATATTCTATTTATAAAATTGTATTATTATGTTTAAAAAATTATCTTCAAAATGACTTTATGAAATATCTTAACTACATATAAAATGTGTACTATTATGTTCTAAAAAATTTATCTTTAAAATGATTTTATGAAATATCTTAACCAGATATAATTTCACAATAACAAAAAAATTTTAGTTAAGATTTATTTTAAAATTGTGAATATCATTTTGCTATTATTTATTTACATTTATTTTCATTTTAAAATTTATCAAATATTTATAAAATCAAAAATTTTAAATTAAATATTTTTAAATATGAAAAATTGAAATTTACACTTTAAACAATATCATATCTATTAAAATTTAATAAATCTTACCTTATTATATATATATATATATATATATATATATATATATATATATATATATATTTATTTTTTTTTCTTTATACATAATATAACTAAAAGAATTATAAGTTTAGAAATTTCTATTCCATTAAAATTAAAATTCTAAGTATATATTATATAAAAATAAAATAAGTTTAATTTTATTTAAGATTTTTGAAGATAAATGGTAAGAAATTGAAATGTCCAATATTTTCAATAAACATTCTATATATTATTTAAAAAAAAACATAAAATTCACAATGAAAGTGTCATGTGATTGTTTTAAGCTTATCTATTAGGGTATGTTTATTGTGATGAATGGTACATGACTAAATAGCTTACTATCAATAAGGGGATCAATGATTCCAAGACTAATAAGCAGAAATGAATGGAAAACATTCACAATCATTGTCATTATTGTAGCTCAAAATGACCCATTAAATTTTTGTTGAGCTTTGCTAGCTTATTTCTTATTTAGGTCCTACTCATTTTAATAGTTTCCATGAATGTCAATGTAATTACATGTCCGAGTTTGTATATAGCCATTCCTCCATGTGCATTTGCCTCTTTCGATAGATCTTTTTATGCAACAACAACTAAAAGGTTTTCTTCAAGTGCCTAGATATCATTGGCTTATCATTTGGCATATCCCAACTCTATCCAACATCTGCCATCAATAATTTGTGGGATAGGGTTTGTCTATTTCTGTTTGATGTAAATCAAATACTAGAGCTTGTTGCCTCCTTTAATCGGATCACTGACATAGAGAATAAGCTTGAATGTTGTGTGGATCATTAACTACAACTATCAACAAATGTAGACTTTGTTCAAGAATATTATTTTGGTGATTTGAAAGATTATCAACAATACAATTTTGACAAGATGGGTTGTAATGCACATTTTTTTGTGGAAATACTTCTATGCATTATTTGTCAATCCCCATCAATCAAGCTTTTGGAACAACAATTCCCTTATTCACAACAATATTTGCATCTATAATAACATGTAAGAGGGAGTTTTCTATGGCTTTTATGGCTTTGGTGCCTCTAGTATTTGGCATTGTTATTACAAGTAACAACGAGCCATTATTCCACCTTTTTGGCTTTTTAGTTTTCCAAATATTAACTATTGGTGGAGCATTGAAATCATTTTCTACCAAGACAACAGGTGGTTGTATCAAACTTTGAATTTTTTTGTTATTGTTTTAGCTACTATAATATAGGATCAAATTTGAGATAGAAACCCTAAAAATGTAACATGCAATATGATTGAGAAATTTTCATAAGATTACATCACTATGGTAGAAGACTTGTAGCAGAGAAGTGGCTTGGTGTGGAACTAATTATTGCAATTGTTGAGTCACTATGCCGTCGTAAGTGAGGTTGTGGAACAACATAAATATTGTGATGAATCCAAGGACAAGAGAGGCTAGATCCAAATCTAAGCGAGATACTTGAGTGTGGTCGAGGCAGTGTGAAGGTGTACAAATCAAATTCTCTTGTGTGTTGTCGTGATATAGTCACCTTGAAGTAAGCGAGGGAACATCCACATTCTTTGCAGTAACCTATGATTATGAAATGGATAGTTACTCCACAGGTTCTGCTATTATTTCCACACGTTTCAATTTTTTTATTGAGTTGGGAAAGGGTGCATCATCACTCACTTTAGTCTTCTTGTATTCCTCAACTTTCTACAAAATGAGGGAGGAGAGGGGACCTACATAGATGAATAGTAAAAAATTGAAAAATTTCTTACTGCAGTTGGATTCCCCAGTAATTTAAGGTTTTTGAATTAAAAAATCCATTTGATAGATATGTTGCCACCTTCACTAGACTAATCAAAAAGAACTTGAAGGAATTTATGCCTAGGGATTGTAGGGAGTTTCTCTCTTCTATTGGCTACTTGTCTCAGGGGACTAAGTTTGGGATATCGAATTATCTGTTAATCAAACCATCTTCTAAAAAGGAGAATGAGATTTCATCTCCTCCATGTCTATTTGATGGCATCATTTCAAAAAAAGCATGCAATTGTTTTAAAGGGTATGTCAAGACTTGAATTTGAAAGACAACAAGGTATAAAGCGCATGCAAGTTTTAAAGGCAGATGACAACACTTAAAAATGGATGGCCCAGATTCAAATGGAGAGCCCCCCGTCCCATCATCCAAAGTTAACAAAGGGGGGGTCTGCGATTTTTTGCTTATAAAAACCATGTTTGAATGTGTCAACGATATGCTAATAACAAGGCCCCCTTCCATGGTTTCCAAAACCACTACACCCCCCGCCTATTATGTTTTTAGTTTCTAGGTTTCACCACATCCTACATCTTGGGTTGCCTCACCTATTCACATTTTATCATTCAAGAACAGATCACATAGGTTTAGGAAGGTCAATTCTAGAACTGGACAATATTAGCATAATTATCTTTTCCCTTGAAACAAGGTTTGAAAGAATATTTTGAGACTCGCATGGCTAGAAACAATGATTCATGGAAAGGTATTATATCAAAGGAAATATATTTAGCTTTTGTCAAATGGATAGATCAAGCTCTTGATTATTCATGTAAGGTCCACCATTTACAGTTCAATGTTGTGCAATATTTTATTAAAATCATGAAGCATTTACTAAATTTTTTCCAAAGCTTTTATAACATCACAAAATATTTTCTTCTAACATTAACTCTCTCAGTATCCATGGATTCATATCCATCGTTACCCATACATTCATATATGCATTCCTTTTGTATCATTGTTTTTATAGATCAACATCTCATTCATTCGTTAATGGGATCATATATGTTAGGTGATACTTTTTGGGAGGATTAATTTTATTTCTAATTAAGAATAACCAATCCTACTCACACATAAATTGTCATCAGGTATGTCTTTTTATTTTAATGTTATTATGCAAAGTATATGCAAACACTAGTGGCTAACTAGAATCAACTAATTCCTAATTCTACGCTTTCTTCTAAAATGAATGGAATGCAATCAAATAAAAGTTGTTACTCTTCACACTTGCAAGAATGAAAATCAATTCTGAAAAACCACACTGTCAAAACCTCACTTGCATAGAAATAAAATTTTGCACTCAATGTTGGAAATGAAATCACACTTGCAAAAATGAAATAACACTCTTTCATCAAAACCAATATAATAGTTGAAAAAATTGATTAATGATAAAAACACTTAGTTAGTGAGGATCAATCTAGAAGTAACTATGTTGACAAACAAGAAAGCTATGTTAGTATTTTTCAATTTAAATTAACCAACAATGTATCAACAAGAATTTTTAACAGTAATAATGAAATTATAATAAGAACTGAACTAAAATAACCCGCAAATAAAACCTAAAAGAAATATCTACCTCCGTTGACATAAAAACGTCTACTAAAGAGGAGGGCCCTTCCTCCCAATAGGTGGTTGGTGATTCACAACCCACAAACCAACAACTCAGAGATAAGCCACCAACTTGCAGAGAATATATTATATTTATAAATGAAGTTACAAGATGCACTATTACAAGAATTATGATTCTAACCCCTTCCTAGCCCAACACTCCCCCAACCTGCTCTTTCTTCATACAATTATACAAGAAAATATTATGGGGAAAATTGGAACTAATTCCCCCAAATATATGTTGATAATCATGGACATATTCACAAAATATTGTATTTATGTATTCTTTGTTGAAGGTGTAATTACATAATATTGATTTAGCATAAAATCCATATTAGGATGGTTTGGTGTTGTTTTAGTTGATACCTGGTTTCTCTGTTTGGGATACAATTTGTCACGGCCATATTAAGAAATATGTGCCTGAAAGAACCACAAGTATCACCAAATCCACAATTTTTTTGGAGAAACCACTCATAAATCATCTAATTGGGGATGTTTTGAGAAAAAACCATGTTGCGGATTTTCTAGATTTGTCTTCATTTGTTCGAAAATTGCATCCAAAATTAGTCATCCAATTTTTCCTGACATGATTTGTCTGACTTGTAGATCATGAGATGGATCATAATGGAGTTGACTTGGGTATGACTTGGATAACACAAATCCATGTCAACATCCATAAGAACAAAAACCATGTTCCATAATTTCTCCTGGACCTGCATAAGTATGTTAACCTCAGAGGTTGTTATTGTTACTGCATAAGAACCATTGGAACAACACTAGGAAAACCATCATCAACAAAAAGAATAATAATCCTTTCTAATTCATAACAAATAAATGAAAATAATGATAATTAACAACTTTAACACGTAATATTAATATGGCACATTCATGAAGAAACACAACAATATGGGTAATAGATAGGCAAAGAAGTATGCTAAAATGACTAAAATTAGGTGTTTAGAATGATGATAACTGTGAAAATTTGGAGGTCCAACATCTCCCCCACACCTGCACTTTTGCATGCCTTCATGAAAACAAAATAGAGTTAACAACAAACATTTTCCCAATTTTTTTAAATGCACCCAACCTACATGGCTGTACTAGGCATCTCATTGACAAAAAGTGCATTGGAATGTAATTTTCCATACTTACTTTAATTTTTATTAGTTTCATGAATACCGTCTCCCATGGAAATATCACCATTTGCAGTTCTAATCCTAGAAGGGATTGTTTTCCATATTTCTTTAGGACTTTCAGTTAGGAATATGCACATCAAACTTTCATGTTTATTGCAAAATATGCACTGTGACACAACCAAATACCTCTACCAATAGTATTCCCTTTACCTTGAATGATTTTCTTTCTGTATATCCATTTTCCTTCCATGAATAATTCCATTGAGTAACACTGATTAGCATGATCATTTAGATTATTCCCACAACAAGCTCTTGTGTAGCAACTTCAACTCCATATCCATCACTACTTCTTGTGTGACAACATTGACTAATTTTTTGTTATGTGGCAATGTTGATGTTTTCTTGGGAATTTGATGCATCTGTTGGTTGTACATACATGCCACCTCTTTACAATAATTCATGCCCAATACCATATTAGAACTTTCTCAAACAGTAGTTGCTCCATTTGTCAAAATTGCATTTCTCATAAACACATTTGTCCATTAGCCTATCATGAAAAAAAAAGTGATCTAACTTATGATGTTTTAATCTAAAGTTACCTAGATCAAATTATCAGTCTTATGTTGAATTGTCATAACCAACATACCTTCAAAAATAGCCTTTCAACAATTTGGGTGGAGTTGCAACAATCTAATTTGTGGTAATTTGTACATGGAGTTGTAGTCAATTCAAAGACATTAACATTTCATGACAATAAAAACCTTAGATTGAGGCGATTTCAGTGGGTGTGTTCATCACCAATTAATGTGCTTATCCAAAAATAATAGCAAACCATTGCACAGGTATTGAGATAGAACAGATATGTTGTTATAGGAATTTCAACAAACTTTTACAAGTGTGCCATCAAATTGTCATAGATATAAAAACAAACTTTGTTAACAAAATTCTCAGAAACTACAAATTGTATTTTGATGAAACTTTTTGGGCAATTTTATACTATTTTAATGCTTTTCCACACCAAAAATCATAGTTGTTTGATGCACAAATCTCGAGATATAAGCAAAATGGCTATAGGTGGTGATGTTTAATTTCTTGAAAATTGTAAACCAATTTTTCCCGAAACTTTATAGGTTTGTTCCGATTAACATAATTCTTCTCCCCTCTAAGTTTCATGAAAATCTTATGCATAGAACTCGAGATATCAAAAAAATATCTATAGGTGATGATGCTTAGTTTTTCAAAAATTATAAATTAGATTTGCTTGAAACTTTGTGCATTTGTTCATATTACCATAATTCTTTCCTCCTCTGTGTTTCGTAGCAACCTAATTCACAAATATTGAGATATCAACAAATAAATTTATGCACTTTTTAATCGAAAAACAATGTAAATAAGTGAGAAATTACCAAAACCATTTTCCTTATCCTTGGCAGCTTGTTATTCATGCGCATGGAGAGGACTTCATAAAATATAAGATGAGTTATCAGGAATAAATGCAACTACCCTTCTCCCCCACACCTACACTTTTGCATGTCCTCATGCAAACAAGGTAGAGTTTTCAACATATGACCAATAACACAATTTACATTTGAGATTGCTATTACATCAATTGCAACTTATAGGGATGCAAAAACAAGTCATGAATAAAGTGAGCCTTTAGAAGACACTACCCACAGTGCATTTGCAGACTTGTAGTTAAAATTCCCATAAAATAACAAATTGTTGATACTCTAAAAATAAGTTAGGAATATAATACAGTTTGTTGATGGAAGCCATAGTCTTGAATGGTTGATTGGTAATAGGCTTGGGCCCAACAAATGTAGAGAAAGAAAATAGGGAAGACACAATACACTATGAAGAAAATGGTTGTTGGGGACTAAAATAAAGGTTGTAAGTAAATAGGATTTATACAAATGATGAGAAAGAATTGAATCTTGTTTGATGATTGATGGATATCAGTGGGTTTTCAAGAGATGAGGGATGAAATAGATATTAAAAACAGAGAAAAGATGAGAGAAAATGAATTCCAAGCTCACAATATTCTCTTATTAACATCCCCTAAATTTTTAACAAATCAAAAATCTTTAAGCCGATTTTCACCTCTGGTTTTACCTCAAATTTTGAAATTGCTAGGCAAGTTGATAAAGGAATTTCAATTCTGAAACAAAGCATTGATGTATGATGAAGGTTGCTGATAAATACATGCTACTAGTCATCATGTAACAACACTTGGAAATGATGAAGTAACAAGACCTACAGAGTAATGGAAATCATTATAACATAGCCACTAAATCTTTTGAGAGGTGAAGGCGAAAATCATTGCTTCCCTGGCTATCCAAAAATTTGTCTACTGCAAAAATAAAAGAACTACAACTATTGGAAAATGAGTGAAAGAGTATTCTTGAACTACTATAAGATTCATTTTTACCATTCCATAGAATGTAAGAGTACTTCCTTCCCCAAAACTAAATAATTTCCCCGCCATCAAAATTTCTACAAAATATCTTATGAACAACCTAAGCTAGTAATTCATCACCTCAATAATCTCATTATAAATAAAAGTGACATAATCATGTTGAATGCCATGGAATTAAAGATGGATGAAAAGAGGACATAAATAGTGAGAAAAGGATGAAAAATTACTTTTCTAGGATAAACCAATTATCGTCGCCTCTGTCTCTCATAGTCTTATCATCATCCAAGTGTATACAATGAGCCCCCTCAGAATAACCTTACAATGATTCACGACATATGCATGAAAGTGTTTTGGATCCAAGGGATTCAAATTATAGTGTGAAATTCCTAAGATATAACATTACAATGATACAACACTTGTTCCAATAGTGCAACGTTACGCAACTACTTTCTTCTCAAAAGAATAATCTTCTCTCATATGCCTAGCTTGAGAAGAAAAGGTGAAAAGTCCTTTGCTTTAGCTACAAGGGTGTGTATATAACAAATGAGGTGACTCTCCACCTTTCTTGTGACTCTTGATGTTCCCTCATGGATTTTAAAATTCCTAAGAGACATTTGAGCTTTTACACAACTCTTCACATTCTATGTGTGGCCCTTGGGCTTCCACACAATTTAAATTTTCTCAATTTTTCAAAAATACAATACTACATTTCCACAAATTTGTGGCAAAATACATTGACAACTCATGACTTTTATGGTGACACTTTGAGAAGTCATGCAATGGAAATCGTCACATGGGGCTTCATTGTAGAGTTTCAATGGCAATCATTTCCCCTTGCTTATATTTTTACATCTTCACGATAGGTCTTACATGTACTTCATCTTCATCCTCCAAAAGGTTGTTTAGGACATAGAGCCTTCCATGTGATCTTGATCTTTGTTCCTCTATCATGATCTAGTGTACCTTTTTATCTTTGCTTGATGATCTCTTTGGGTCTTCAAATTCACAAGTGTCTTCTTGCATCATCTCCTTGCATCCTCCTTGAGCATCATCCTACCATGTTAAGTTAATAACACATGTAAATGGAGTTCACTCATGACAAGATGACACCAGTCCCAAAATATCCTAATCTATCTTGTTTATCATGTAACATACTGACTGAGCTGGGATACTGCACAAGGTTTAAGAGAGAGGCCTTCTTGTGCATAATGTATAAGATCAGGAGGCAAGGGATGAGGAACTAGGCACTATGATCACACATTGTGTAGTGGCTAAGAGAGTGGGAGACATGATTTCCTAGTTGAGGAAGTTAGGGAGGCAGAGATGACAAGCCTGCTAATTGTGGCTATCTAGTGCACAATTATTGAAGGAAAGGGTCAATGTATTATGTAGTTGAGCAATGGAGAGGCTGAGACATGACCTAAATACTGATAAAAAGTACACAATCCACAATGAAGGTGATCAGGTGCTCAAATTTATGCTCAATACTTAAAGTGTCCGATTTTTTTAAAACTTATCTTTAGATTGAAGAGCTCATCATTCTGAATCCAACCGTGTGAATGACACTCGAATCCAAGCTCGTATGCAAAAGTTAGAGAAAGTCAAATTTCAAGTTTGACTTGTCTACATGGTAGGATTGGATGACGTGGCAAAGGTCCCAACAAATGAGAAGGCACCAAGTGGCAGGATGTCATTGGCCCTCACATATCGCATATCACATTTGCAGGAAGAAAGGTGTTAAGAATCGGCCCCGCCATAGACAGGTTGCGATGCGATCTAATCGCAATCACATATCGCAGATTTATGAGTATTATGAAAATTGCCCCCTCGCAGGTTGGGTTGTGATGCGATATCGCAATCCCATATCACAGGAAACACAAGTTCTGCTTAAGATTTTCGTTGGTTCTTCGTCGGTTGTGATGAGTAATAAGACCCCGGACATGATATGCTATGTGTTACAGTTTATATACCGTCAGGTCTGCCAATAATGCTAATTAATGTTCCCACGCCGATTATTGATTGTGAAATGCAATAGTTCCCAGACACGATACGTTTATGAGCCACAGTTTAAGTTCTCGTCGGGTCCTCTAATATCGCATCACACAATCACACATTTCCATCGTGTTCACATACTTTAAGTCGTCAATCCTTGCTGATTGCAATTTGTGATATGGCTGACATGTTATGGCCCGCAGCATGGCCAAATTCTCACTCAGTTAGCAGATTTTGGAGCGAGGTTGTGGGATTATGTCGGTTTGGAGCAATTTGTGGAACAAATAGTGGGAGAACTAGGAGAATTCATAACTTCTTCAGTTGTTATCCAAATTGGATGCAAAAAGAGGCTAGATAGCCATTTTTAGCATTATGAACCAATTGAGAGAAGTTTCAGAGGCATTTGAGCATTGTAAACACACTTTTGTTGCAATTTTGAGCATAATAGAGAGGCCCAAGCATTAGAAGTTGGACCAAGGAGATGTAGCCCAGGAGGGATGAACACCTCATCAAATCTCTATTTTGTGTGTTGTATTTTGATGTTCTTTGGTGTTATTTTGTTGTTGTTCAGCATATGTTTTATGTTAAATTGCTTAAAACATTTACATAAGAAATTCTCATGGGAATTAGTTAATTAAGAAAACATGGTGAATCCTTAAGCACTTGATAAGAAAATTATAAGCATCTTGGGTTTTATTCTGAATGGGGAATTAACACAACATTACTAATATGCTCCATTTCAGATCAAGTTGGTATTAGAGCACTGGGTTTTGCTTACTAATTTTCTTTGTGAAAGAAGGATTTAAATGTCTGTAATTTTATGTCATGCTAACAAGGTTAAAACTCAAAAGAGGAGAAGGGAAGCTAGTTGAAAGCCCTAAAGTTGGCTCAATGGGAAGAAGATAAAGGTTGCCAAAGTCCTCTTGATCCAGATGGATGTTGGTGGCCACCCACCTATCCCATTTGGACCCCCACAACTACCTCTTTCAGTCTTTTTAGTTTCCTAAATTGTAGCACAGTTTACTACTCTTAGCAGTTTTTCGGGTCCTGAACTTCTGGAGCTATTTTGAGGCCTTAAATGACGTCTTTTGCGAAATCTGGGGGCAACATGGGTCCGTGGATTGATGTTTCCCTTCCAAAAGTGGTAGTGCTCGGATAGATCTTTCTAAAAAGCTATTGTACGCGTCAAGTGGAGATCGTATGCCAAAGTTACAACCCCGAGAAGTTGATGTACTGATTTACCCAAACAAGGCCCACAGTTTGGCATTTCATCTTCTAGGGTTAGGTTTTGGAATGTTAAGGGTTTTCCATTGTTTCTCAACAATAAATAGGCCTTTGAGCCTCATTGTAACATAATTCAGAGGCATGTAGCCGCCACATCTCTTCTCAGAGATAAGCTACCATCGTCCTAGCTGGTTTATTTCCAACTCTGTTTGTAAGCATATTTCAGTATTTTACATTAATGAAATGAAGTATTATTTCTGCTGCATCTTTGTGTATATGGTTATCTCTGTGTTTTGTTGTGTTCTTGTTTAAATTCGGATCAGTGGTATCAGAGCGGTTTTCTTTTTCTCTGCTTTTCTTTGCATGTCCCCAACGAGGTCAAGATATAAGGAGTTAGGGCTTGAACTGGTCGAAACTTTGCAAGACCAGCCTCGCAAATCTCGACGACCTCCCATGGCAAATGAGAAGAAAGATGAGGGGGCAGGAGATCCTATCAAAATCTTGCTCGAAGAAGCCCTCGAGCGACAAAGGAACGCGATGATGGATAGCTTTGCGCAGATTCTTCAGTGGCTACCCAGAGGCGATGTATTAGCTTCCAACAGCTACTCTGGAAATGCCACACCCTTCAAGGTACAAGTTAATTTTGAAATCCCCATCTTTGAGGGTCAAATAGATGCAGATGTCATAGATAAATGGTTAAATCTGCTAGAAGGATATTTTTCTGTTTATGAATTTTCAAGTCGGGAAAAGATTGTTTTCGCTCTTCTCAAAGCAGCCCCCACGTCAAGGACTGGTGGGAAACCTACTGCGAGCAGAAGGATGAAAGCACAGGCTCATTATTTTCAGCCACACCCACTTGGGATTCATTCCGAGATGCCATCAAGGAGCAGTACTACCCTTTCAAAAGCTATGAGGACAAATACATCAAATGGACCACACTGCGGCAAGGATGAGACCAAGATTTGCTAAAGTTCACAAACATTTTTCATACCCTTGGTACACAGTTGGGTATCAAAGATTCTAAGTTGCATCTGGTACTCAAATACTGCGGCTGCCTACATAGATACATCCAGGAAGAGATGGAGTTCTTGAACATCTCCTCACTCGGCACAGCATACTCATACGCTGTCAAAATCGAGCAAAAGTTCAAACAGAAGAAGCGAGACTTTGGATCCGCAAATCTGAAGCCCAAAGGACAAAGCCAAGGTGAGGTGACCCAAGACAACCCCTCGAAGCCACAAGAAAAGAACAACACCACGAAGCCAAAGAAGGACACAAGAAAGTGGTCTGAGTTCCACAAGAGTCCCACTCATAACACAAGTGAGTGTCGAACCAAGTAGTCGCTGGTGGCCGAGTTGAAGGCTTCTGAATCAAATGCATGTTCTGACCCTGAGCCAGAACCTGACAAGGGGAATGGCAAAGGGAAGCAAATCATTGATGCAGATCCTAGTGCCACTGTTGCCATTGCCAAGATCCAGAAAAATGAGCCCGAACATTGAGAGGAAGGGGAGCGTCTTTTCCACTCACAAATGTGGGTGAAGGATTCACCACCACAATTCATTGTTGACAATGGGAGCCAAAATAACCTCGTTTCAACAGAGGTCGTGAAGCGGTTGGGCCTACCGACTACACCACACCCGCAGCCCTACAATATCGGGTGGCTTCATGAAGGACGAGATCTCAAATTTCGCTAGCAATGTCGCCTTCCCTACAGCATTAAGCCCTTCATAGACGAGGTATTGTGTGATGTTACACTTTTGGATGTTTGTGATGTACTATTAGGCCAACCATACTTGTGGAGGTGACATGCTATGTATGAGTCAAGGCCTCGCGCTGTCATTATTTCTTTGGATAATTCATTCTACAGGATACCAGAGGTAGCCCCACCTACCTCCACCTCTTTGATTGCTGCTAAGAAAGACAGCAAGCTCATCTCACAGACTAGGAAATTTATTTTCTGTCTGGTTGGCTCCCAAAGTAAGGGGAAGATCGTTGCTACTTCCATGACCCCCGTGAAGGGTTCCTCCACAAAGCAGCAACAACAGCAAAGGGATGCGGTCATGACAGAACACAGGAACAACTTCTCCTCACCCACAGGGGTACCACACAAATTTCAGGTGGGCAACAAAGTTTGGTTGCATCTGCAGAGAGAATGCCTTACCAGAACCCATCAGAAACTCAGACCACTCTGACATGGTCCTTACACCAGTAGCAAGGCTACGGGCAACAATGCTTTGAAGCACAACATTCCTCCATTCCTTCACTTGCACTGAGTGTTCAGACCATGCTTCCCACCATTTCTGGACACATCAAAGATTGCAAAACAGCTCACCAAAGACCCAGCTCAACAGAAGCTTCCTCATCTCAAAGAGGAACTCAATGCAATGGGGACCATTGCTTCCTAAGGGGGGAGGAATGATCCAGGTGGATGTTGGTGGCCACCCACCTATCCCATTTGGACCCCCACAACTATCTCTTTCAGTCTTCAGTTTCCTAAATTGTAGCACAATTTACTATTTTTAGCAGTTTTTTGGGTCCTGAACTTCCGGAGTTGTTTCGAGGCCCTAAATGACGTTTTTGGGGAAATATGGGGGCAACATGGGTCCATGGACCGATGTTTCCCTTCCCAAAGTGGTATTTCTCGGATAGATCTTTCTAACGAGCTATTGTACGGGTCAAACGGAGATCGTATGCCAAAGTTATGACCCTGGGAAGTTGATGTACCAATTTACCCAAACGGGGCCCACAGTTTGGCATTTCATCTTCTAGGGTTAGGTTTTGGAATGTTATGGGTTTTTCATTGTTTCTCAACAATAAATAGGCCTTCGAGCCTCATTGTAACATAGTTTAGAAGCATGTAGCCACCACATCTCTTCTTAGAGATAAGCTACCATCGCCCTAACTGGTTTATTTCCAACTCTGTTTGTAAGCATATTTCAGTATTTTCCATTAATTAAATGAAGTATTATTTCCACTGCATCTTTGTGTATATGGTTAACTCTGTGTTTTGTTGCATTCCTGTTTAAATCCAAATCACCTCTACACTAGTACATCCTCAAGTTGCAAAAGTTGCAGTTGAGTCTTCACAGACTATGTCTCATGAAGGAGAACCTACCATTATAGAAGATTATAAGACCTTCATAAAGGAATTCTTTGATATGACAGACATGGTGAAGGTCGTCTATGAAGAGAGGAATAGAATATTGCAAGGAGAAAGTTCCAAACCCCCCAAAGGAGAAGGTTCTTCAGGAGGAGGTAATGGAAAAGGAGGTAATGGGAATGCAGAAAAATCTACACCCTCCCCACCATATTCTTTATATTCTACTTCACAAGCATCTTCACACTCTTCCACTAATACAACCCTTACTCATACTCATCATAATTCTACAAAAGGAACTAGTAAATCACATTTTCTAAAGCTTGATGTTAAATTTGAGTTGGCTATGTACAATGGAGAAGTTAATGTAGAAAAGTTGGATAACTAGATTCATCAGTTGGAGGTGTATTGTAGAATTCAGAACCTTCAAGAGGATGATATCAAAATTCAGTTGGCTTCATTGAGAATGGAGGGTACATCACCCATTTGGTGGAAAAAAAGGACTCAAGGTGAGATCAAAAAAACATGGTAAGATCTCTATTACTTGGTCTCATTTCATTGTTGCTATAAATATATAATTCTACTCTTTAGCCCATATGAAAAAAGCTATCATGAATGGGAAAAATTTCAGATAGTTAAAAGGTAAAAATGTGCAAGAGTATACTCAAGAGTTTAGGAGAAGAGCTCTTATGCTAGGAGTAGACTTACAATCACAAGATACTTTGCTGAAATATATATGATATTTGCATAGCTATCTTCAACACACCATTCTTATGTTTAATCCCACAAAGCTTGATGAGGTTTTTGTTCAAGCTACACACCTCAAAGCAAGAGGGAAGAATGTACAAGAATAAGGTAAGAAGAAACCATTCTAGAGTGGTGAAAAAGGAAAGAATTTTAAAGGAAAGCAGAAGAAAAACCTGCCTTATTGCCATTACCACTTCAATTTTTCTAGGTCTTAGTATTGAGCAATCGTGCATTGATCCTTCAACAAGTTCATATGCACATTGGGCCCTTTTTTGTTTTTGAAAAAATCTCAGTCCATCCCTTTGTTGTCATGAGGTCTAGCTTCATATTAAGAATCATTCATTTCTTCCAAAGCATTAGTGATGACTACTAAGGCATTGACAATAGTGGGTGCTCATTCAAATCTTATAGCTATCTCCATGATCTTATCTATATCCTAATAATTCACTTGAAATAAAGGAATTCAAGCAAATTTCATTCCTCTTTAGTTTGGAAATTTTCTCCATGTGATTCAATCATGAACTTTAAAGATTTATTTTACACTGCAACTAGATTATTGCATCACCAAGTGTGAAGTCATAGTGAAAGGTTGTCTACCCCATATTCGCAAATTAACTATGATTACTTAGGTTATCACCATTTCTTAGTGGAACTAAATTGCAACTAATACTTTTTACCTTTTACTGTTTCTTGTATTTTGTTGAAGCACCAAGACCTAAAGTGCTTGCAAGTGTAATTGCAACCAACCTTATCATGTTAGGTATTGCTTCTAGCTACTACCTCTCCCCATGTTGTAGATGTATTTGGTTGAAGGGTCAGAAGTTAAGCCGTTATCTCTATCTAGACTATTTCTTGACCTTCATTGAACAAATCATGATTCATTTGATCACTCAACCTTAATGAATACAAACTTTGGTGGCACTCATTAATGAGCCTCAATATTCCAACAAGAATGTTGCAACACTTGGGATCTCAACGTAAATTATCAACCTGGGGTTCATACAAACTTAATAGGGGTTAGAACTATATTTATAACAAACATCTTCCTTCTTCTTAGTATGACTCCCTTTGATGCAAGCGAAAGAATGAAATGAAGAAACTTCATTTGAGCAGAGATCTAGGTAAGTTGTCAATCCTAAGGTAAATAACAGTAAGAAAACATATTCTACTTTTGCTAGAAAGTAAATGGAAAAAAAGGAAATCGATTCTATTTGAAAAAATGTAAATCATAATGAAAAATCAATAAAATCTAATCTATCTTTTTGGAAAGGAAATCTATTCTATTTTGTAGAAAAGGAAAGTCTATATTATTCTTGCAAGAAGGAAATCACACTTTGCATGAAGTAAATTGTGGGAAAGAAATCTAAACTAATTATAGAAATCACCATTCAATATGAAAGAAATGTAAGAGGTAAATGGAAATCTAACCAAGCTCCATCTCCACCAAAATGGCCTCATAATATTCATAGGCTTAAATCTACTTCTACCATGAATTTGGAGTGAATTTGGGCAACGAAGGTCTCGAAACAAATTGCTACATGACTGCTACTCCTCGAGATAACTTGTCATATTCCCAAGAAAATAAAGTTAAAATGATACTAGAAAAAACCTATTATTAATTAATATGCCTTAGGACTCCATTCCAAGTGGAATCACTCAAAAATACCCCTCTTAACATGTGTTAAAAATAGCAGAAAATTACTACTCTAAAATCCAGAAATTCTAGAACTAGTGAGCTAGTTCACCTACCAAATGCCTAACCTAATAAAGTGAAAATTATATGGGGTAATTTTTTTATTAAATTGTATGCCTTTTATGACTCAACACAAGTGGAATCAACTTAGGTTAATTTCATGAACACGTTCTTAAAAATAGCATACAAGTACTACTGTTTTTCTACAAGAGACTTCCAAAAATCTAGATTTGTGAACTAGTAACCCAATCCAAGTAGCCTAGTGATGAATATTAATTTTAAATGTTTTTATAAGGACACATCATTTTTGTGACTCTGTAAATAACGTACAAAAAAACTAGCTTCAATCTTTTAACCAATGTAACCTACAACAAAAGAGGCATGAACACTAAATGTAGAAATAAGAGATGCAAGTGAAAAAAGCATTCAAAGAAAATAAAGAAATTGTACAGGAGGGATCTGAGATTCTTGGGATAGTTAAGACCAAGGATACTAACATTATTATGAAGGAAATAAAATTTTAGAAGCTAAAAATGGCACCAAACTCCATCATTTGAATCAATCCAAGTACATCCCTGCTTGAAATGAAATTGGAGCTACTAAATAACAAGTTTTCTCCACAAGAAGACTCAAAAATACATGTCCCTATAGGAAAATTCGAATTGGTACTTATACAAATATATGAGGAAGCATTATCCTTGAAAAGGGACAAATTTCCCCTCCAAAATCCCTCTAAAAGTGGATCTGGTTCCCAACATTAGAAATTTTCATTTAATGAAAGGGAACACATTCCTAGATTTTCTCAATTAGTGGAGCTACAAAATTTGTGAATAATTTCATGATATTTTTTTCATTTATTATCCAATATTGGTCATCCTATATCAGGGAGCAAGTCCCTCGATTATCTCATCGTCGAAGTCTTCATAATATGGCCAATATTCTCATAATATTCTACAAAAATAAATAATATTAGGCACATAATATGCAATTATCTCTAAACCTTCCTAATAACATATTAAATCTAAAAAACAATATTAAGTGTATAAAGAGAGATTTAATATAGCCTTTATGTGCCTAAGAAAGGTTAGATGGGCCTTAATTTGTGTCTAATTTGGAGGCCCACCATACCCCCTATTGAAATTGTTGCTCATCCTCTAAGTAACCTATCCATCTTCTTGCCCTGTTGTATGTCCTTGAGTCTGAAGGAGCTTCCAGTGACTTGCAAGGGTTGGCACACTCATCCACATCCACTTTTTCATTAATATCCTCCTCTTGGACACCCCATACTAATCTCAAGCTCTGCTATTGAGATCATCTTTTCAGGGTTAATGAAGGACACGATGGGCATGAATATTTGTGAAAGATTGACCTCTGAGGGGTGCTAAGCTTGGAAAAATGCCTGACAAATCCTTCATCCATACTCACACACCTTCAGAACACCTTCAAATAACCTTCCTTGCCCTCAAAACACTCTCATACACACTCCTGTAGAAAAACAGGGCACTCTTGTAGCAAAACAGAGTTTCCTGTAGCAATTATGTTCCTTCCTATAGAAACTTTGTTTTCTACTATAGGATATTTGTTTGCACCCTTTCCATTTCCTTTGAATATTTCCTTTCTACCCAAGGCTCTTAGTGGATGTTATGGGAAAAATTTTCCTTCTTGTAGCATTTTGTTGCCTTCTTGTTGCTGTTATGTCCCTTCTTGTAGAAACTATGTTCTTCCAGCAGCATTGTTGGTACTCCTATAGCAACCAATCTGAATCCTGTAGTAGCTATTCTTTGTATGAAAAGAGGTGGTGGGTCCACCATTTTATTCTTTAGTTTATTTTTTATTTTTTATTTCTTTTTCAATTTTTTTTCTTTTTTTTGCATGCAAAATAAACTCAAAGTGCTTTGACTTAAGTAAGTTTTCGCTCACATACTTTGTGTACTCCATGATAACATCCCGCTTTCTTAAGTCTTTTTTTTACTTTCATCTCATTTATCTCCCACGTGTGTGGGTGTTCTTTAGATAAAAATTCAAGTGAATTTATTGATAAGACCGAGGCTTCTTGCTATTAAATTTGGCTATAAAATACTTTTCCCCTCACACTTTTACTGTTTTCTCAAGCTAGAATAGGTTCGAAGGGTGAGGTTAAATATTTGCATACCTGTGCCTTACCATGAGTCTTTTTCTTGTGTAGGGTGTTGTTGTAGTTGTGGAGGTTTCCTTTGATGATCCTCAAGTTGCATGTGATAATCTACTAAATATCCTATTGCTGATAACCTTGTTTTTGTAGGTCTTCTAGGTTTTCTATTGTTGTTGTTGTTACTTCACATATTTGGCTAAAATATTACTACTAAGATGCTCATGATGTGAATGTTGTTGCTGATGATCGAACCGTTGATGCTTGCATGAGGTTTTTGGAGCATTGATGAAGTTGTTAGAATTCTCTCTAAGGTACAAAATGTCACTTTCATCAATCCTTTTCATTGGCTTGAATTTTTTCATTGCTGATTGAAGTTCCATGATTCATGTGATGAAAATATAGTTCCCACCATGGATCAGATGTTTTTGTCATTATCGTTGATCATAGATCCTGTAATTGCTCAGGACTAGTGTTAGAGTCTCCTGAAGCTTCATGATATTCAAATTTCTTGGTCAGGTGCTTCAAATGTGATCCTATAGGGTTTATGAAAATTGCTACAAGACTGTGTGTCTTCCTATAATAGATACACAAACCCCTTAGGATCACAATTCCCTCCAAGTGTTTCTCCCAACATTGTTGATAATTCATGAAAGGGTTGCAAATGATGGACATAAAGCTCTTCCGTGATGGAAAATGGTGGAAAAGAGATGAAGGGAAAGGATCTTGATGGATGGTAATGGGAATGAAGATGAAAAATAGGTGACATCTAGTGCAGTGGATGGATGATAAGTCTCTTATGAACCCCCTCCCATATTATTGAGTGAAAAACTTCTAATTTGTTTCTTCTATTTATGTAGATCAACATCCTGTAGAAATTCTTAACACTCATGTAGCAATGAAATATATTGACAGAATTGGGTGACAGAGGCTAGATAACAGTGTGGACACTCTTGGAGAGGTTAAGGGATGGATGGAGTGGACACAAAGGAATGAATGGGAGTGTGTGAAGGTGAATTTTGATACTGCTCTTCTGACTGTGGTATTCTTCATTGACTGTCACTGGAACCTTCTTATGTGTTTTTTTAATTAGATTAATGGGAGGAGAACCTTAATCTTTGATATTGGTGAGTGAGTGTCATGATGGAAAAAATAAGAAGTGAAATGATGGTACGTACGACAAAAAAAATGATATTTTCCACTGACCGGTGGCTTCCTACTATGGTCTTGTAGGGTCTCTACAAACTGCAACAAAACTGTTTGTTTTTCTATAGTAGTCACACAAACCCTTCTAATATCACATTATCCTTCAGATAAAGCTTCCAATAACACTGTTAATTCATGATAAATCTAATGAAAAGGATTAGAAGCCTATGTTGTGGTGGAAATAATGAAAGAAGGGGTGAAAATGGGGAATTTTCATGGACATAGATGAATTGTTGGATGGAGAATTGACTAAATGGTGTGGAGGATGGATGTTGAAGGTGTGGTAGAATTATTTCTTCATTCCCCCAAGGAAAACATAAGATATGGCCCTTCTCTCTATGTCGATCAAAATCCTGTAGCAATTCTGGACAATCCTGTAGCAAACTTGTTTTATCCATATCTTTCAAATGGTAGATTGGATTGAGCTGAAAATTTTTGAGAATATTTCTATCATCCTTGTGAATATCCCCATAAAAAATCTTGCCCAACATATGCACTAATCTTGAGAAAAAAAAAATTGTTGTAGGTGATGGTGGCCAAATTCTCAAAAATTGTATGCTGGAATTTGCTAAAATTTCTTGAGCATGTTATCATCATCCTTATGCATATCCCTGTTTGGGCTTCAAAATGTCATACAAATATCACTCATTACCATGCATTTTTCACCTATGCTTCCATTATATCACTCATTATTCACCACCATGTCACTTCATTTTCCCTATTGTTCACCATTAATGGGTCTCATTTATATCTTCCAAATATTATTTATTTTTAAGCATTTTTAAGAGAAATTCTTGATTAAATATTAGAAAATAATATATTTTACTTTATATATGGAAAGTGGGTTGTTTTTGTTACATGTGTAGGTGTCAAGGAAGCTTCCAAGAGACCTTTATGTGGCCTTGAATGATCAAATTCGAATTTGAAGAGATAAACCTCATGGAGAAGATCAAGGACAAAAGGGGTTTATGTGTCTAGATGGTTGAGAGATTTATGGAACTAAAGAGAGATTAGTGGATGATCATTATGAGTTTGTTACTCATCCCATTGTATAAATAGGAGTACAATCTCCTCCATTTGTAATCTTGAAGTTTTGGTAATCTTAGAATTTTGGAGTATGTAATCTTAGAAGCTTAGAGTTGTAATCTTAGAGTTGGTTTGAAATGGAGATTTTGAAATAAAGGATCATACTTCAATTTTGCTTCTACATCTGAGTCTCCATTGAAGTGGTGTGCTTGTGGAGTTATGGAGGGCCCCCATGGACTCACTTGCATGCTTATTTGTTTATTTTAGGTATAATTTATTTTATGTTTTTGTTTGATTTCAGTTTTCAAGTTTTTGTTAAATGTTCTAATATTGGAAGAGTCTTATTTGAAAGTGTTCTTGTAATAGAACCATAAGATTTCAAACAATTATTAGATCTAGGCTTTTAAGTTCTTATTAGATGTTCTAATGTTGGAAGAGATTTTGTAGAATATGTTCTTGTAAGAGAACCATAGATCTCTAACAATTGTTAGATCTAGGTTTGATTAGTTATTGAAAGAGGTCTTAATGAATATGTTCTTGTAAGGGGACTTTAAGATCTTGGACAAATTAGGAATCCTTCTAAATCTATATATTTTAGATAAGCGCTTCTAAGTTTACCTTCCCGAGTTGACATTAAATTAAACTCTAATTGACATCATCAGTTGGAACCCAACATTTTGGCATCGTTGCCAAGGAAGTGCAACTAGAAGGATTTAGTAATTATTTTATGCATTTGTTTTTATGGACTAATTTGTGCAACTTGGTGACAGCAAGTTCATAAAGGAGTTCAAAGTTTGGAGCATTTTTATTTTCACACCTAGTTAATTTAAATTCTGTTTTTATTTTAAACCCCCCATTTCTCACTAATCCATCTACGGATGATGAATTTGACAATGTTGAACAGGTAATTTTTGGAGAGCAAGGACAATAACCTTGAGCCAACTCTAAGACAGGATTCTCACATACTTGCAAAACATAATGTAAAATTTTTAAATCTTGATGTGAGCATGTTCGAATTTTTAGTCCGTAGATGGCTTCATTGGAAGCATTCTTTTACTTAGAAAATAAAACATCTTTTAAGTTAATGTAGAATAGATTAGAAAAATAAAAATGATATCTCATTAGAAGTCATTAGAAGTCATTATCATTAGAAGTTTTTAGTATTGTTTTCAAAAAAATAATTCATCATGAATATTTCTGTATCACGGGTGAGCCAGGAGCTTGATTATCGGAAAGCCTTGTCTTCTGAGAGTCTAAATGCCCCCGTGACATTGCAGAAAGAGTGTAGATAATGCAAGTTTTTGTCGCAAATGTTAATTGTGTTTTATCCATCCACGCTAACCTGCATAAATAAAAAAAAGCAAGAGATTAGTATACTCTCTTCCTGCATTTTGTGCGATCAGGAAGATCAGGAAATCTATTGATTTATTTCAAATAAAAATACTTTTGCTGGAAATTGATTTGCGATATGACAATAAAGAATTTTGTAAATGATCGAAAATCATCTTTAAAAAAAAACATTTTAGATAAAACTTAGTCTTTTTAAGTTTTAGTTATATATATATATATATATATATATATTCATTAAAATGATATATATTATTATTATAAAAAAATTCTTTTGAAAATTAACCATTTTTTTAGAAATAGGATTCAAATTCATTTTTTTAGATTTTAGTTTAAAAAAAAAAAAAAACTAACTCATTCAATTATCAAATAAACTCCAAATGCATCCAAGGAACAAACCAAATGAAATTGAGGAAAGAATCAATAAGATCACATGTTAAAATCTCAAACATTAGGGTTTATATTCTCATCATCATTTTATCACATCTCCAAAGGGTTTCATTCATCATGTGGGATGATTTTCACGTGAGAAAAATTGAAATTTTGAAAGGTAATAACAGCCATGCCAAATAGTCGTCGATAGCAGTGATAGATGCATATGCACAAATCGATAATAAATATTGTTCGACGCCTCACAATCAACGAATAAACGGAAACCAATAAACATCAATTAAAAACAAACTGTTTCGAGCACATATTCGAGCTTTCGAGCATATTGATAATTCTCCAGGAAAGTATTCGTTCCCTTCTTGAATAATTCATGTCTCACGATCTTGCTCCCTTATAAACACGATCTGCCATGCTGTCTCACGTGAGCCATGATGTCAATAGACGATATTGCCATGCTGTCTCACGTCAATGTAAAACCTATCCAGCAATGCTTTTTGTGAAGCCCTTTCATAGAATGTCTAAGGATATGTTGCTCAAAGCACACAACGTGAGTGCTTCAATCTGACGGAGAGAACAACATTCGATTTGTTGAGTAATGCATCGCTGGTCATGCTGGATTTAGAGGATAACTGACCCAATGATTAGTTCTCCCTCATTTCAATGCTTCATCCATAGCTTTTCTGAATTGAAATATCGGTTTCAAAAATTCACAACGATCTCAACAAAGAAATCATGTTGTAAATTGCGATCAGGTTGTTGTAAATTCTATTCATGGACATTTTGTTTAATGCCAAAGATTTTCCATAAATTTTGGTGGAAAAAAATCGTCTAAAAATGAGAAAATCGATTTTTCTGACCACGGAATGAGGGAGAGATAACGCTCAAAATAATTAACATCCTATTATGTAGCAAGATGAGCGCTACTATCTAGAATCTGGAAGCTTAATATCTGCACGGTTTGCACAAAAAATAATGACACAGGAAAAATTAGTATTCTTCTTGAATTTTTTATTTTTAATTTTATTTGACGCATTTGTATTAACATCTTGCAAGTTTTAAATGATGCATATTTTGGCAAATACAAGATCGATCAATGATGACATGTGAAATTTAATATCATAGACGCAAATCATGAAACAATTTCGACGATCGTCAGGATTTGATAGTTGCAATGAAATTGAATTTTATTTACATAAGAAGGGTATTAATTATACTCATGGATTTGTAAAAAAAAAAAATCATAGAATTGGGCTAACTTATACATTTGATTTTATTTAAATCTGTTTCATTGGTGTTTAATTTTTGCATAAAAAACCAAGTAGAAATTGATCACTTTTGCTTGGATATATTTATGTTTTGTGAATGCCAAGTTTTTGCAAGTTTACATTAATCAGATGATCATTCAAGGAGTCTAATTTGTCGACAGTTGGACTTCCAACAGATCAATTTTATGATGAATCATGTGAATAAGTCCATATTCATTACAACTAGTCTTTTCTTCCCTTTGTAAAATTAAAAATCCCAATGAGTCCTCAATGCAAGCCAAAATCTCTTTTTCCTAGAAAGTTCCAATCATGTCATCAAATCTACTTCTTTTCATTCACCCCTAACCCACAAAATAAAACAAAAAGCTCACTTATTGTCATTTTCCTTGTCATTTCCATTTCCTATTTTTTCTACCATTTTCATCTTCCACCAATAAAACCCTGCTTCTATGTATATCATTGAGTCAAAGTCCTAGAGTCTAATTATCTTTGTAAAGACATCTAAAGGCTTGCATGCCTTAATGGCAAGTACTCTTGCCAATGAACAATGGGAGTACATTAATATCCCTTGTTCGTTGGATCTTGTAGGTGACTCGACTATGACAAATTTATTCATACCTACAAAGATGTGTTAGGCATATTGACTCCCATTGGAATCAATGGTGGGAGCTCTCATGTTGGCTAGTGGCATTCATTAATGGCCACTAAGTCAACAACTCCTTGTTATGTTCGACAACAAGACATTTCTTCACATAGCAAGATTTGTGCCATCGAGTGTTGAAGACTTGAAGACCCATATTTTGTAGCAGATGAAGCAGATTTCCCTTCATTGTTTTCCAATTTCTAAATGACTTGAGAACAAGTCAATAAATAAGGCTGGAGGAGTACTTGAATGAAAACACATATATGCAACTAGAAAAACAATTATTTTTTTGTTTCATCTTTTTTCCTTTTTTCCTCTTTTTTCATTTTTTTTCTTTAGGCCTACTAGCTACCTCAATGAGGTTTTCAACTAGTAGGTCTACCTAGGTGCCTCAAAGGAGGTTTTCACGTAGGATTTTTTTTTTCTTTCTTCTTTCCAACCACTAGCCAACTCAAGGAGGTTTTCAATTAGTGAGCCAATCTTATACGCATCAAAAGAGGTTTTCACCTGAGATATTATTATTTTCATTTATATTTTTCTCCTTTTCCCTTTTTATTTCCTTTTTCTATTCTACTCTACTTGAAAAAAATAAAATCTCTTGCAAGTGTAGGAATACTTCCAATGGAGCCATGTGCATAACAAGATGACATATAGACTCATGTGTAGGCTCGAAACATATGCTTTGACATGTACCTAAATATTAGAGACCAAATGCTTTGACTTTAATGATATCAATCATTGTTGAAGAAGAGAGTGATCCTCCTTCTTGATGATTTTTTGGAACCAAACCTCAATATAGATTTGATGCCATTGGTTTGCTTCCTTATCTAGATCATTCTTCATGTATTATTTTTCCATGTCATCCAAATCTTCTACTATTTATCAATTAGCCCCTTGAACACATAAAGTGATCCAAACTTAAACAAGAATGCTACAACTTACAAATATAATCATAAATACAGAGATGCAACAGAAAAACACTTCATTTCATTAATAGAAAAATATTGAACTATGCTTACAAACATAATGTAAATAAGATAGCTCGGGCGATGGTAGCTTATCTGTGAGAAGAGATGTGGCAGTTTCATGCCTCTAAACTGAGTTACAATGAGGCTCAAGGGCTTTTTTATTATTGAACAATAAGAGAAAAAACCTAAACAACAAAAACCCTAACTCGAGAAGATGTAACACCGAGAGTTTATGGGCCACATTGGGGTTAGTTGGGCAGTCAACTTCCTGAGGTCATAACTTGGTCATATTATCTTCGTTTGATGCGTATGATACCTCGTTGGAAAGGTCTTTCTGAGGATTACAACTACCAACTATACAAGCCTTGACATGGGTATTTTTCCAAAAAAAAAAAACGTCATTTAGGGCCTCAAAATAGCTCCAGAAGTTCAGGACTCGAAAAACTGCCCAAAATAGTAAATTGTGCTACAATTAAGGAAACTAAAAAACTAAAAGAAACAATGGTGAGGGTCCAAGTGGAATAGGCGGGTGGCCACCAATATCCACCTGGATCAATCCACCCCCCTTAGGAAGAAATGGTCCCCATTGCATTGAGTTTCTGCATGAGATGAGGAAACTTCTGCTGAACTTGGTCCCTGGTGACCCATTTGCCTTGGTTAAGGAGTTGACCTACTTTGACAACTTGATATAGTTGTATTCTCTATTGCCAAGTGTTCTTGATCTGTGTGTCCATGATCTGATCAATTGTGGCCCATTCCATGTAGTTTGGGTTGAGCTCTATTGTGTGAATTGTTCTAAAATGTGAAATGTGTCCAACAATGGTGGAAAGTATGGCCGAAGGCAATCTACATTGAACACTAGGTGCAAACCAAGGAATGGTGGGATGCTGAGCTCGAAGGCATTGTTACCAATGCCCTTGGTGATGGTTTATGGCCCATATCGGAGCAGTCGAAGCTTGCAGTAGGATCCAGCAAGGCGCTTCTTCTGCAAATGTAGCCAAACTTTGTCGCCCACCTAGAACTTATGCGAAAATCGATGCTAATCATGGTGTTACTTGTATCATGGACTTGTTGGTGGATGTGTTGAATGTGCTCAATGAAGTTGTTATCCCTTTGAACTTTAGACTGCATGTGATCTGAATCTACCTCATTGGCTGCAAATGGTATGACCACATCAATGGGGCATAATGGTTGAAATCCCAACCCTACCTGAAAGGAGATGTGACCTATTCTGTTGTGGAGATCTTTGTTGTAACTGTGTTGGACATAGGGGAGACTTTCATCCCATGTGCGTGGATTCTTTGAGTTATACATGCGTAGAATGTGTACGATCATCCTGTTGACAACCTTTGTTTGACCATCAATTTTGGGATGGAAATTCATGGACTTAGTAAGTTTTTTATCTAGCATTGACCAGAGACTTGACAAAAATTCACTCAGGAATCTTTTGTCTCAATCTGAGATAATGGACCATTGGATCCCAAAGTGTACCCACACTCACTCAAAGAAGAGCTTAGAAGTGGCCTTTGTTGTGATACTCCTCTTGTAGGCCACCATGATGGCCATCTTAGAGAATCTGTCAATGACCACGAAAACAAAATCGTTATCATGCTTAGTAGAAGGAAGGTCCAACATATAATCCATGGAGACAGATTCCTAAGGCCACCTAGGAGTAGGAAGAGGAGTATACAGGCCTTGCTTCTTGATGGTTGGTTTGGCAATGGCACAGGAGGTGCAAGATCTAATGTACTTCCCAACATCCTAACGAAGTTTTGGCAAATAAAAATACTTCTGCAATACACCATTGTTTTCTCTACTTCGAAATGTCCAATGACCTAAATGTAATGTGCCTCCCAAATCATCTTGGCACGCTCACTTGAAGGAACACAGATGTGTCCCAAGTGGTATAACAGTGCATGCTGGAGATGAAAATTTGGAACTTGCTTCCCTTCCAAGAGTGTCTCGTATATGTTGTCGAATTCTAGATCGCTCTTGTAAATATGAGGCCACCTTGATGTCTCGTGCCCACAGGAGTCAAGCACAGTGATTAATACCATGACCGGTGGTTCGTTGAGGCAATCAATGACATTATTTGTGCTACCCTTCTTATACTTAATTTTCAAATGGAATTGTTGCAGATAGGTGGACCATTTTTATGGCGATTGTTCTACAACTTCCCTTGTGTTCGTATGTGTTACACAGTAAAATTTCACTGTCACCTTGTCAATCTCCCTACCGTGTCATAAAGTCACATCCACCTTGACTATGCTCTCTGAAATGAATAAAAACCCTCTTTACCTAAGTTATTTGAATCATCACGATTGTTCATTAAATAACCGCGCTGATTGGCGGAGGATAATGTAACTGCTGCGCTGCCAGCGCGGAAGCACACGTGTTTTCCGCGTTGGTCCAATTTCACGGACAACGCACCCTCCGTTTGTATCATTGTGCGCTGACCAAACCTCTTCTATAATTGATTTGCGATGCCAGCGCGCCAGCCCAGTTTTGCACCCGCGCTGATCCTGTTTAGGCGAGTTTGTTCTAACAGCCAACCTTCCAGATGACTCCAGACTTGGCTGTTAGCATTGTTGAGGTCGCCATCCTTTCTCTGGCATGTTTGTTCGACTAATCATCCACTTATCTTGGGGGAGAGCTCATCCTTTACCTATTCTTGGAGACTCCTTCTCCTTTATAAGCCTCCTCCATTGCCCATGAGCAGCTAGTTGGGGACATATAGACTTGGATTGGGGAATTCTTAATGCATTAGTGTTGCTCTTTGTAGGCATTTGGTGTGTGGTGTGAGGATTGCTTTTGAGCTTGAGGAAGGTCATGAGTTTGTTGCCTTGTATGTGAGAGAGAGACCTCTTTGACTTGGGAGATCTACTTCAAAGGTGAATGCTTGGAAGACATGCTGGCTGGACCCTCTAGAGAAGGACTCAGCGTCAGGACTTCGGTTGTACCTTACTCTATTTTTCTGATTAATAAAGATAGATGACTACTGTTATGGTTCCATTCCCATTTGTCTTATGAATGATTAATGTGAATTACATCTTTCCTGACTGATGTATAGTTGTTTTTAGTAGATTTTACGCTTGTGTTTGTTCTCTCTTTGCTTGTGCAGGTGTCCGCCCGCAAAGATAGTGGAGGATTGTGATCGGCTGGAGCGAAGGAGCGAGAGGACCATCTCTTCATCAAACATAGCGTTGGAATCCAAGTAGGTGTTCTTTACCCACTTGTTAATTACAACTAGGAATTTGCAGAGTAGCATTGACTGATTGTTGCTAGACCCCTTTTGGGCTAGTAGGGATCGCCTCTATCTGTAGAGGGGATTTACCTCTCCAACAACAGTGAAGGAAAAAGAGGAGGTAATCAGATAGATGAACAAGCTAAACTGGGAAGCGTACTGGTAGTTCTTAGTAAAACCATACAGCCAGTGGATGACCTTGAGATGCTTAACAACCTCCACACAAAAAGTGGTGTCAGTGCTAACAGACGATATATTTGTTGGTCAGTTAAAATCTGCGATTGGCCAATTGACGCAACTCAAGCCTATGATAGATATTTTCAATCTCAAAGATCAAATGCAAAGGAGTTAGTCACTTAGTTTATTTTTATTTTAGTTTTATTTTCGCATGATCTGAGGAAGGTCATTTAAACCTCCTTAGCTATTTTTGTAATAATTTATTTTAGGACCTATAGTTTATTATTTAAACCCCTCTCATGCATTTAGAGAGAGGTCTAGAAATTTTAATAGAAACATTCTTTGAAACATTGCACTTCTTTACTTTTGAGGAGGTTCTGATGGAATGAATGGAATAGGATATATTTTCTTTCAAGTATCTAGCATGCTCTACTAAAATGCACTTTTGTACTCTTAGAATGTGTTGGATTGATTGAGATTGGAATAATATTGTTGAGACACATGAGCAATACTCATCATATATGGTACTTTTATCTTATGATCTTGTTTTATTTACGTATCAGGCAATACTTCTTCATTTAATTGTTTTATGTGTGAAAGTATGAATTACAGTTTAACATTATTTCACTTTTGTATGATGTTGGCTTTGACTTTATTCTGAATACATGAACGATTTCATATGTGATATATCTTTCACAGTCGTTTTGGCTAACTATTTATCCAAAATGATTATTGTTAAATGATTGCACTTCTTATTGCAGTTGAATGGTCTTTATTACCAATTGTTGTAGGACATCATTTCATATCGCAAATTGTATTTAATTCATGGGTATGTTTATATTTAAATAGTGCTTAAACTAGGATATATTTATGTATTTATTAGTTTAGATTAGATTACACTTAGCTTAATCATTCCCCCCGTTACATCATATATAATCCCACCAACACTAAACTAGTCCCATTATCCCCAGTCGGAGCCACTACACCAAATAGAAAAGGAGCTACTAACCAAGGTCCAGACCAGGTAGTTTTCCCCCATGTTGTAGCAACGATTTTCGAGGCTTCAACATTTTGGCGCTAGAAGGAGGGCTTAACTATGAATGGCAAGTAAATTAAAATCAATAGGCCATTCTAAGAGTAAAACTCCCTCACCATCTCCTCCAACTTCTTGATCGCATTCCAAATCTCCAAATCCTAAGCAAAAAGTTGTAAAGAACCCTTTAGAATCCACTATTTTGATTTCAAAGAAATCAGATCAATCTTCTTCTATAGAAACCCCTGAAGTACAGTATTTGATTCATAAGCTATAGAGGATTTCTATATCTCAAGAAGAATCTGAGTTATCCCAAGCTAGTGTTTCTTCTCAGTTCCCCTCATCTAAAAGGTTAACTAGAGTATAGAGTGAAAAGTTTGGGATCCCCCCATTTGAATTCCCTCTACGAAACCGTAAGAGATCTTAGAAGACATAGTCTAAACCCCATACTTAAGTTCTCTCATCATCACCTCAAACATCCTCATTCATTCCATCCACATCATCACAAAATCAACCATCCACCTTACAACTTCAAATCGTGGTTTACACTGGTACTAGAGCACAAGCCTCCTCTACCCAATCACCTTCAAATACAATAACATCTTCCTCTACACAGATATGTACGATGGCTCAAAACCAACAAAGGCCATGGAAAAATCCAAGAGTTGTATGGATGGTGGGACCCGTACACCCATTTTCAGCCCATCAAGAAAAGTGGTTACCAAAGTTCAATCCTAATGATGGTTTACCAGCCAAAGAAAACATAAATAATTTTGTGTTGTCCATAAACCTAAACGAAGTAGTGGAAAAAGATGCAGTTGTAATATTATTGCCTTGTACCTTAAAAGGATCAGCAGGGTCATGGTACTTTTCATTACCATCGGGTTGCATTAATAGTTGGGATTCCTTTCAAGAGTAGTTCCTAACCAAATTTGGAAATGACAGATCAATGGCTACTCTTGTCAATGGTCTCTCCAACTTGAAACCTAAACCTAAAGAACCGATTAAGGACTTCAATTCACGTTTTAACAAGTTGTTGAATAAAATTCCAATAGGATCTAAGCCTAGCGACAAAGTCCAAAATGAATGGCGCATCTTTTCCCTTCCCTTAAACACAACTATTTTTGTCAATAGGATTGCCAAACCAACTTTGGCAGAAAACATGAAAGAAGCCATAGTTGTAGAAAAATGTATTCTAGCCTTAGATAAGAAAAATGCATTAGAAGAACATGAGTCCATGAAAGTAACTTTTAGGGACAAATCCAAGAAAAAACCACCTAAAAATCCTTTTAATCTTGAAGGTCTACAAAAGGTCCTTAAAACCATGTCCAATGAAATGGTTGATATCAAGAAATAGGTAGCAGAGCCTTCCTCAAAGAAATCTTTCAGACCATACAAAAGAAATCCCCCCTTTGATATTAAGCCTCCAAGAACGATATCAAATTTTGAATCAGATGTGGATGAAGATGAAGATTCAACAGCTGAAGAGAAACAGATGATGAAGAGGTAGTCGAGTTACAAGGAATGTGGGATTTTATCCTTCCCAATGGAGAAGGACAAGAAGCACTACCTGTTGCAACTAGGAAAAGAAGCCTTCTTCATTTTCCACAAACAAATCCAAAGAAGAAGGTCTCAACTCTGACTCCTAAAGACAAAGAAATAGGTAAGAAGTCTATGTCTAAATCCACTCAAACCACTCCTCCTCAAACAAATTCTTCACCTTCAACTAAAATGCTCTTGGTTTTTGATGAGATGGAATACAACATAGTAGAAGATATGAAAAATACTAGGGCAAACATTACCTTTCACGAGCTTAGCATGTTGAAACATCAACAAAAGCTATTTCTCAAAGGTCTAAAACCCTACTTCTCTGCTTCCCGTTGTTGTAATGAAATGGGAAGGCCTCCTAATACCTCATTAGATAGAATCAGTCCTACTAATATTGCTTTAATAGGAAGAAGATCCAAATCCCATACTCCTCCATTCCTTTTAACTTTTGAAGTTTTCAGCAAGAGTATACACAACCATGTAGTTAATTTTGGAGCTTCATATAAAATTCTACCACGAACATTTTGTACGAAATTGAATGTTGAACCCCAAAAATCTGTTGTGCGTATTGTGCAGTTAGACCGATCCCAAGTCGAAGTTATAGGAGAGTTCAATCAAGTTACTATTAGACTCTCATCAAAACCTAAAGTGTTTCAAGTCATTGAAATTCTTATGACTGATATCCCTGAAATCTACGGTTTAATCCTTAGTAGAGACTGATCAAAAAAGCTTCATAGTTATTTTTCAACTAACTGGTCCCATATGTGGCTTCCCTATAATGGCAAGCCAAATCAAATAAGGGTTAATTGCGAAAAACATCAAAAGTATATTGTTACAAAACTAGAGGAAGAGAATGAGCCAGTCACATATAGCAGCAATATCATTGGAAACTACTCAATTGAATCATTTATAGGAAATTTTAATGCAAATACTTCACCCTTCTTGGAAAATTAATACCACAAGTTGAATTTTTTTCTCAAACAGGTACTTCTAAGTGTATAAATTTTGTAGATAAACTTGTAGTTAGCTCATTATTTTGAAAATTAGTTTTTTACGGATCCAAATCTAACGATGGAGTCGAAGTAGTATGCATATTAGTTAGCCAAGAAGGAGAAAAATTTTTGCTAGCATGTAGGCTTGAATTCAAATGCATAAACAACACTGTCGAATATGAAGCATTGGTTCAAGGGCTATATAAGGCTATTGGCCTTAATATCAAACATTTTCAAGTGTTTGGAGATTAAAAAATTGTGATAAAATAGGTAAGAAATACTATACATTGTTTTTCTAAACATTTGAAACATTATCAATCATTAGTCCAGGACCTCACTTCTCACTTTACAACGTTCAATATTTCCCCTATCCCAAGACTCTAAAATGAAAGTGTCAATCTTTTGGTTAACGTTACATCCAAGCTCATTCCACCATAAGATTATATCCCGATTGCTTTTCTATTGAATTAATTTTTAGGCCTTCTATTCCCAACAATATCACCAATTGGCGAGTCTTGAATAATGATCTAGATATCATAAGTTTTATAACATCTGAAGGATCTTATAATGATCGGATAATAGATGAAGATCAACATGACTCCCATCTTAAGCAAGAAATGACTATGAATTCCATACCCATGTCTGTGGTTAAGCTGGAGGACTTATATGATCTCAATGACAGTTTCAAAAAACCCACTAATTCAAAACTCCAAAGTTCAAATTTGAGGTTTGAATTAGTTAATCTTGGAACTCGTCTTAAACGTTAGAATATCAATCTAGGACTTGGTGTTACACTTGATGAAAAATCAGCCTTCATCCATTTGTTGAGAAATACAAGATTGTCTTTGTTTGGAACTATGAAGACCTTAAGACATATGACACTTCTATAATTCAACATACCATACCAAGATATCTGATGAAAAACCCATGCAGAAAAAGCTAAGAAAGATCCATTTGAATTTAGAAAATCAAATCAAATCTGAATTGAATAACTGCTCAAAGCCAAAATTATCTTTCCTGTAGGCATTCAAGGTGGGTTTCCAACCTTGTTCCCTTTAGAAAAAAGAATGGTGACATTTGAATATGTATATACTTTCACAATCTTAACAAATCTTGTCAGAAGGACAATTTCCCATTACCTCCTATGGAATAGATACTGCAATCAGTTGTAGGCTTAGAACTAATGTCTTTTCTGGATGGATTCTCAAGTTATAATTAGATTCTAGTACATCCAGATAATCGGCCAAAGACTACCTTTTGAACCAAATGGGTCACCTATGCTTATCAAAAGATGCCATTTAGTTTAGTCAATGTTGGTGCCACATTTCAGAGAGCCATGAACATAGCTTTTCCAAGGATTGGTTAATAAATCAGTGTTAATCTATTTAGATGATATTACTATGTACTCAAAAAGGCATGGTAATCACTTAAAGGATTTAAAACAAATCTTCCAGCGTTGTTAGAGGTATGGAATTTCTCTCAATCCCAAGAAATATTTCTTTGCTCTAAGTGAAGGAAAACTCCTTGAATTTATTGTATCCAAAGAAGGAATTCACGTTGATCTTGATAGAATAAAAGAAATTTCTGGAATCCCTTTATTTCATAACAGGAAAGCCATGCAATCTTTCCTAGGTTAGATAAATTTTGTCAAAAGATTTGTCCCTGACTTTTCACAAATTTTTTTAACTCTCTAATCAATGATGAAGAAAAATTATCTTTTTAAATGGGGACATACTCAGCATCAAGCTTTTGATATGATTAAATAAGCAACCTTAAATTCTCCCTCACTAGCAACCCTGAATTTTTCTAATCATTTCATTTTATATACCTTTTATTCCAAGAAATCATATGCAACTATATTAACACAGGTCAAATATGACAAAGCCAAAGCACCAATTTCTTTCTTTAGCTCCAATTTGCAAGGGGCTGAATTACACTATTCAGATGTTGGAAAACAAGCTTTCATTGTTTTCAAATCAATAAAGCATTTCAGACCCTTTCTCCTTAAAACCCACACCAAGGTAGTAGTCCCATTCTCAGTAATCATAAATCTATTAATACAAAGAGATGTAGGTGAGAAAAGGGAAAATTGGGTAACAACACTACAAGAATATGACATTGAGATCAGACTAGCCAAAATTATAAAAGGTCAAGGTTTTTGCATAATGTTAGTAGGAGCATCCAACTTACTAGCACTATAAGATTCAAGTGATGATATACAAGTATATGAGGTAAGCCTCAATGACACTAAATCTAAATATGTTAATATCATCTTTTATTTGAAAAATGGATATGCCCCCATGCAACTAAGTTACAAAAGAAAAGGGGCTTTGAGGTTAAAATCTAGACAATATAAAATCATCAATAATGTGTTGTTTAGAATAAATTATGATTCTGTTTTGCTTAGATGTCTTGAAAAATCTAAGGTGAAAATGGTTTTGCAGGAAATCCATGATGGACCAGCTAGTGGACATTTTGGAGGGGACGCAACCACACATAAAATCCTACATGCTGGCTATTACTGGCCAACCTTATTTAAAGATGCACATGATTATGTAAGGAAATGTAAAGTTTGGAAAACAACTGCTGGGAGACAGAGGAAACCCACATTACCATTGCAACTAGTCAACATTGAACAACCATTTGAATAATGGGGACTGGACATAATAGGTGAGATCGTTCCTCACTCTTCAAAGCAGCATAAATATATCCTTACAACAACTAATTACTTCACAAAGTGGGTGAAAGAAATTCCACTTAAGGTAGTTAATTCTGAAAACATCATTGAATTTATTGATCGGTTTATTATTACCAAATTTGGTTTTCCATCTTCCGTCATGTTTGATAATGCATCTTATTTTACAGGAAATGCTATGACAAAATTTGCTATTAAAAGAGGCTTTAGACTTAGATACTCTGCTAACTACTATCCTCAAGGAAATGGCTTGGTCGAATCCATGAACAAAAATCTCATAAGAATTATCAAACGAACCATTGATCAAAGTCAAAAAAATTGGCACAAATATTTAATATTTTCTATATGGGAAAATCGAATAACATAGAAGGCCTCAATAGGCACTTCTCCTTTTAATTTGGTATATGGGAAAGAAGTTACCCTCCCTACAAATGTAGCTATTCCATCTCTAGCCCTGGTTCAATTTATTTAAGAAACCCCTTCCTCTTCTATGCAAGTAAGACAATAAAAAATCCTTAAGCTCAAAGAAGAAAGGGAAAAGGCCAAAATTACACATGCACATCATTAGTCAAACTTTCGTTTGATGCAAAGTATGTAAGTTCAAAATCCTTTCAGCTTAGAGACTTGGTATTGAAATGGGATAAATCACATGAGGAAAAAGGTAAGCATACCAAATTCCAAATAATGTGGCTTGGATTGTTTCAGATTGTGGAACAAATAGGCCCATCAACCTTTTTATTGCAAGAGTTATTAGGAAAGAGAGATTCTCTACATGTCAATGGGAAGATCCTAAAGAAATTTTTTCATAGAAGATAGTCTATTCTATTCATTGTATATTATTGTTTTTACTTTTTAGGAAAATAAAAGTTGAAGTAGCATTTACTTTTGGCCTTTTTAATAATAGTCTCTTTTATATTTTGACTTTTCACTTGTAAAAGTAGAGAATGTTAAGAAGATGATTTTTACCTTTGAAACATAAGCTAAGTTCTATCTCTCTGAAATTGCTTTTCCTCTACCAAGATTATTTGTCCTTTGGTAAAACTCAACTTTGTAAAAGAACCTTTGTTCTACCATCAATTAAGAAAAGTATCTATAAAAAAGCAAGGACTATCTACAAAGAAGCATCTTTAACTCTATAATTGTCATCCAAGAACTCTTAAGGAGTCAATGATTCTCCCCATCTAGTGAGCTTTCACTTTTTTTAGTGTAATTCTAAAATATGCTTAAACTTAAAGGATAACAGGTCTCATCAAGAGCCGATTTACCATGATCATAGGGAAGTAACAAGTTGACATTACCAATACTGCATACCAAAATAGGGTAATGGCTTGAGATTATGATTAATTAAAAGACAAGGGGTCTCATCACGAGCTAGCTTGTTTAGTTAAAGTTACAACCAGTGAATGGCATTGTCAATTTTGGCCACCAAACCAAGACAATGACCTTTAAGAAGAAGATGAAAAATTTAAGAAAAATGAATTGTTTAGAAAAGAATGAGAAAACAAGTATATGAATCTAAATTTACGTTTAAAACTTGCACTCTTACCTAGATGGGATACTGAATCATTTCTAGTTAAAAGGTAACCTTGTTGAGGCTATGGATTCCTGCTGGTAGCAGAGGCTCTACCTATGACAACTGAGTAAATATAAAAGCTAATTTGAAAGAGTCCCTTGTTTTTACCTTTAAACCAAGTAATGAATGATGTAGACAAAGAAATTTTCATATTGAAGAGGATAACCAAATGGATGATAATTAAGTAGATTTTGTTTTTTATTCAGAGAAATGTTACTTATCTTATATTTCATGTATTTTTATTTTTCTAAACTACCTTTATTTTTTAAGATTTTAGAAATTTCAAAAAATTATTAGAGATAATTGGTTCTTCCAGCAAATCGCTAATTGTTGTGTTTATTCAAACAACCCCCCCCCCATTTATTAATATAATAGATAATATTCTATTGATAAATAGGGACCCTTGAAAAAATCCTTCCAAAAACAAATCTAGCATTTAGACACATTCTTTTAAATTTTTGGAATAAAGCAAGATATTAGGTCAAACCCCTTTGAAAGCTAGCAAATACTCTCCTTTTCGCATACTGCTGAACCAAGTGTGTCAAAAGTCTTGTTAACAAGAAAAACTCGTGAAAAGCAATCAAAAGGAATCATCGTGCTTAACCTAGATATCATTAGGCTTTTTTTCATTTAAAACTAGGGCCTAAGGCATTTCCTATTAAATTAAAGCATGTGTCACATATCGTCATCACAAAGGGTGCACCCTCGCGAAGTATGTTGAAACATACGAAATGTGATATTGCGATGAGATGGTCAACCTTTTCGAATCACATCAGAAACATTTAAGAAAGGTCTAAAATCTTATGAACTGCGTGATGTTGTGAAATGCGATAAAACCCCAAACCCGATTAAAGCCTATGTCATAAAGTAGCACTTAAGTCCACCGCATAGTTAAAAACGCTTTATAAGGTAAACATTTCCATCAAAAAAGCTATGCTTTAAACAATAAAGAACTCACCTCTTATCCTGCATCTCGCATCCCGCAAGAATCTAAGGAACTCTAAGAAAGCACACAATCAATAAGCGATAATGCGATTTGCAATATTGCATCACAATCACAAAATCAGAATTCTCACAACTAAATCTCACCACCTTAAAAGTTTTCCTTCCCGTCTTATGATGCAAAACATTAATGTGCAATAAAGGTAGCGATAAGGAACCATTAGTGGGTATTTATTATGGGTTAATGAAATTTATGTTGAAAAGTGGCTCGGCGTGATACAATATTGTTTCATCTTCATTTAATTAAAACTCCTTTCTCGTCACCTTTTCAAGGTTATCTGTATCATTCATCCTTATGTTCATTCTTTCTTGTGTCTATTTGATAGCTTTCACCTTGCTCCATTTCAAGAAAAATCTGGAGGAAGAGTCATTAGAAGCAATGGCAAAGAGGGGAAAGGCAATTGTGTCTGAAAAGTTAGAAATGATCCCTCTTTTTACTGATACTACATGCACTAGAGATGGAGGAACTTCAACATGGGAGGCCATGTATTATTTGTTAGAAGAGGAATGACCAAGGCTACTCATAGCAAAGGCCACGGCCGATGCTCATGTTTCCTCTGATGCCTCCTACTTTGAGATAGTGTGCTCATTCCTACACTGCATAGCCACAAGACCAAAGATAATCCCATACATGGATATGGTCAAGTGGATAATTGATGTGGTAGATGTCTTAGACAGAGAATTCAAGAATCACAGGCAAGAGGTTATGGGATCTTTTTTAGCAGATAGCTTATGGATAATGTATCATTTACCAGAGCCATATAAGCTCTACAATAAAAAATTCCTTGAGAAATTTTCTAAGAAGAATGAAGACCTGGAAGACATCATGCGGACATGGACAGCAAGCGAAGGCAAGCTCAAACGGGATATGATGGGTATGTATTCTACAATATCTATCTCCCCCCCCATAGTTTCACAGCAACCATGCTATGTAGATTGTTCAGTAAACTCGAGAGCACCAAATTTTCCCTGGAATGGCTTCCATTAATAGATGCAGTTGTGAACACAATGATAATGAATTGGGCTCAATTTTTGTCTCATAATTTTGCAAAATCCATTATGGAATATAGGATAAAAATAAGCCCCTCTCTAAGGGTTTATCCCCCATTTTTCATGAGCACTTTTCTAATGACTGCAATCCATTTTAATTCCAAATTTCCCATTATGGGATGCAAGTGGACCATGCATGACCCGCTTCCAATCCATGTGTACCATAATATTTTGTGGGAGTCTCAGTTTCACCCCCATTTTTATAATATTTGTCAAGGAGTTATGCTACCCGTCCATAAACAAGTCTACAACACAACCGCCCCTATTTTTTCAAAAGAATTTGAAGTGGATATATTTCCTATAGCCAAATGGTTTGGGCAAGAAACATTCACCTATATCAAAGTATTTGGTACCATTTCTTCACCGCATGTTCTCCCATACTATGTCCCCGACAAATTAATGGCTAGGTAGATAGCCTAACAAACGACAGGGGAAGGTGGGTTGAGAAGAGGATTGAAAGAGCAAAAGAAGGCCATTTGGCCAACATTTCTATTACAATGTGGTGCATTTGCGCTACATGATTTTTTACATGCATGCAAAGAATCAGAGATCATGAACTCTATGAGATTAGCTACAATCCCGAGAAGGCAGTTGACCCATTTGGCATTGCTAAGGACTTCACTGCTATGGTGAAAGTAAAACCATTCACCCATCAGGAGGACGCCTTTGATGAACTCTTCCTACAAAAAGAAACATTTTCAGAAGTGACGCACATGGAATCACTACTTTTTACCCCATACGATGTTAAAACTTTCCATGTATACAGAAAAAGGATATTATTGAAGGTCCCATTGTGTAGTATACCTAAGGGAGATAATATCGGGTACAAAGGGAGGTACCCAAGGGAATAATTTAATAATGTGATGGGCCATAGTAATAAATAAGGTGGTTAACATGTATCATGTAAGAGACCACAAATAGTTAACAATAAGGTAATAAGCCCATGGTATTAGATAGATGGTATTGAGGGAACCATGGTAATGACCCATGGTATTGTATGTATGAGGCCTATATAGAGGCTAGAGACTCCCCGTTGAGAGAGGTCTAAGAATATTGTATGAATAGGCATATGGCTTCTGGAGTGCTCTCCTTCCTTAAGGAGTGAATGTATGGTGTTGCCCTACCCTAAGGGTTTTGATCAATAGAGAAGCATGTATATCTATTCAAATCTTGTTATTTATGGATTTATTTGCATTTTCTTATATTTTCATATCAGATCCATAACAAGTGGTATCAGAGCACTTTCTTGGGAAAAGTGGAGAATTTTTTTTTAATTTTTGTAGGAATTTTTTGGGCGGCGAGTTCGTAGATCATATCTATACATTTTGGTGAAAAATATACAAAATATAATTGCATATATGGATTCTTTTTAAAAAAATACCCAAGTTCAAAAAAAAATCGGCCGAATTGGAGTCCGAATGAGGAAGATATTGATGATTTAAAAATCTATTAGGTTGCTAACATTTTTTCGGGTCGATGGGTTTGCGGCATAGATCTATATGTTCTAGTGCACAATCTAAAGAACATAATTATAGATCTAGATCTTTTGTGAAAAACTACCCAAGTTAAAAAAAAAATCAGTGAAATTGGAGTCTGGATGAGGGAGATATCACTGATTTAAAATCAATGCTTTTTTCATATATATTTTATGACGGTGGGACAGTTGCAGCGTGGATCTAAAATTCTAGTGCCTAGATCTATATGCTTACCACATGGGAAGATGTATAATGGTTGTTCCATTTCCAAAAATAGGTTATAATAGGGATTCTAAGTAATATTGATAGAATTGTGGCCATTTCAATTTTTCGCCAAATTTTTTGTGATGGCGGGCCTAGATCAGAATTTGAGGGACTTGTATAAATTTTATGGCTCTCATCCAACCACATGGCTAGCACAAATGGAGAAATATTTCACATTGAATTACATCATAGATGATGCGACTTAGTTGAGTGTGGGAATCATGTACTTGGACCACCGAAAGATGGCAATGGTGGCAGTGTCATAAAAATGCCATCCAAGGACAACTACTTCGCAGATGTTCGCAAAATCTATTTGTGACCACTTTGACCATAAATCCAATTTTGTGGGTCCTCTTACTAAGCTCACATAGACAAGCACACAACCTAGCAAAGATTTTATTTTTACACTAAAGAAGGAAACCAAGAAACCTAACAGGTTATTTTCTGCTGGTATCTCCTTATTGCAGGTTCATGGATGTATTCAGAAGGAAAATATTATTGTGTCTATAAATCCTAGCTGCAAGCATAATTTTATCAATGTTAATTTGACAAAAAAATTGCAAGTTCCAGCAAAACACATTGAAAACACACAGGTTGATGATGAGGATTTTCAAGTTTATAAGGCTTTGAAGCTTTCTATGGATAAATATGTGTTGCATGGTGATTATTATACTTTAGATATGGATAACATGGATATTATTTTGGGATATCCTTGGATGAAATCTGTGGGTACTATCGATATTAATGTGTAGAAGAAATTCCTAAAGCTTTGGTATAAAAAGAAGAAATTTATATTACAAGATATTTCCATCAATAAACAGGTAGAGTCCAAGGAGGCTAAAGCAAAGAATGTTACATCGAAGGAGGACTCAGTGGTGGAAGTAATATTGGAAAATAAGAAGCAACAGTAGGGACCACAACATGTACCGGATACCAATAAAGCTCCATTAGGTGGTGAATTAAAGAAAAATACATTGTTGGTTAAAACTTCATCACATCACCATCCACATCACCCCACAAGAAAACAACCAATAAGATGGCAACAAATTAGCCATGAGGATAACGACCCCCGCATGACAAATAGAGAGGAGCGACGATCCACCTAATACACATCAACACAGAAGAGTCGCCAGGGTCAACTTCCATCTCAAGCAAGTGAGGCACTAGCTGGATCGAGGGTTCACCTATCTCTGGGATGGCTAGATGCACATGCATGGTACTAGTGGACTACTGTATTGAGTAGATCTTATTATTTGTGTTCTTCCCATGTTTCAGGGATGAAACATGTTAAGGGGGGTGGAATGTAGTATACCTAGGGGGGATAATATGGGGTACAAAGGGAGGTACCCAAGGGAATAATTTAATAATAGGATGGGCCATAGTAGTAAATAAGGTGGTTAACCCGTATCATGTAAGGGACCACAAGTAGTGAGCAATAATGTAATAAGCCCATGGTATTAGATAGATGGTATTGAGGGAACCACGGTAATAACCCATGCTATTGTATGTATGAGGCCTATATAGAGGCTAGAGACTCCCCATTGAGAGAGGTCAAGGAATATTGTATGAACAGGCATATGTCTTGTGGAGTGCTCTCATTCCTTATGGAGTGAATGTATGGTGTTACCCTACCCTAAGGGTTTTGATCAATAAAGAACATTCACCTATTTTGAATAGGAAGTACTTCAGTTTGACCATCAATTTGTGGATGATAGGAAGTACTGAGTTGTAGTTGGGTACCTTGTAGCCTGAAGAATTCCTGCCAAAAGTTACTGGTGAAGACCAGGTCACGATCAGACGCAATGGAAGTGGGCATGTCATGTAATTTGAAGATCTGATCCATGAAAGATTAAGTGACCAAAGCCGGTGTAAAAGGGTGGGGTAGGGCGCAAAAATGAGCATACTTAGAAAGTCTATCCACAACCACCATGATGACTAACTTGTTTCTTGACTTTGGAAGATCAGTAATGAAATCCATAGAAACCTCCGTCCAGGTTGAGGGTGGGATGGGCAAGGGTTGTAATGTGCCTAGGGATTTGATTGTTTCTCCTTTGTGGTGTTGATAGAGATCACATTCAGCTACAAAAGTAAGAATGTCCTTTTCATGCCTGTACAGAAAAATGACCTTCAAGTGCAAGCATACATCTTCTGAATTCCTAAATGTCCTGTAGTGGGAGATGAGTGCAACTACACCAAATTGCAACTTTTGAGGGTGGATGTTGGTGATATTACAACTCTGTCCTTATAGTGAAGAATCTCATCCTGCCACTAGTAGCCCGTTGTGGAATTTGGATCCACCTGCAGTTGATTAATGAGTTGGGAGAGCCAAGGATGTGAAAACCATTCCTTATGAGCCTCTTCAATCCATTCTAGTATGGGAAGGAAAATTGCGAGCAGGGTACTTTCCTCCTCAAATTGGCAGGATAACACATCTACTACAATATTTTCGCGCCCTTTCTTGTAAACAATCTCATAATCATATCCTATCATTTCAGCGAGCCATTTATTTTGTTGTGGTGAGGATAGGCATTGCTCCAAAAAATATTTAAGGCTTTGATGGTCTGTGCAGATTTGGAAATGTCGCCCCAATAAGTATGGTCGCCAGGTATCTACTACATGTAAGATGGCCATCATCTAGGTAGATTGTCCTAGATTCATCCCACTTATTTGTTGGCTCGTGAAGGCCAAGGGTCAACCTTCCTACATTAAGACTACCCCAATACTCGTACCAAAAGCATCACATTCAATCACAAAAGATTTGGTGAAGTCAGGTAATGCTAAGATTGGAGTGGAACAAATGGCATGTTTAAGAGCTATAAAGGCTTGTTGTGCTTCATCATTCCAGAGGAATGAAATTTTCTTGAGGATCTGTGTGAGGGGCCTAGGAATGCGACCATAATTGTAGAAAAATTTGTGATAGTAGCCTGTGAGACCCAAAAATCCTCTCAAGCTCTTCAAGGTCTTTTGTTGAGGCCAATCTTGCATTGCCTGGATCTTTTTGGGGTCCACCCTGACACCTCCACACCCCACATTGTAGCCCAAATACTCAACTTATTCCATGCCAAAAGATAACTTGGACATCTTCACAAATAAATTATGCTTGCGGAGCAGGTCCAAGAGCATATCTATATGCTGAAGATGTGTGGCCCAGGTGCTATTGTAGATGAGGACGTCATCAAAGAAAACAAGGACAAATTTTCTGAGATATGATTTGACCAGGTGGTTCATAAGGCTCTGAAAAGTGGATGGGGCATTACAAATACCAAATAGCATGACCAGGAACTCATAATGGCCTTCATGAGTTCAAAAATTAGTCTTTGGAATGTGACCTGTCTACTTCTTTCATGCGAATTTGCTGATAGCCTGAGCAAAGGTTGAGCTTAGTAAAGAATTGAGCCCCATTTAGTTCATCCAATAAATCATCGACAACCAGGATGGGAAATTTATCTTTGACCATCAACTTATTGAGGGCCTTGAAGTCTAGACACATACGCCATTCCCCATCTTTCTTGAGCACGATGACCAAGGGCGATGAATAACAAACGCCGGATGGTTTGGGGAGGAAACATTCACCTATATCAAAGTATTTGGTACCATTTCTTCACCACATGTTCTCCCATACTATGTCCCTGACAAATTAATGGCCAAGTAGATAGTGTACCAAACGAAAGGGGAAGGTGGGTTGAGAAGATGATTGAAAGAGCAGAAGAAGGCCATTTGGCCAACGCTTCCATTGCAATGTGGTGTGTTTGCGCTACATGATTTTTTACATGCATGCAAAGAATCAGAGATCATGAACTCTCTAAGATTAGCTACAATCCCAAGAAGGAAGTATGACCAAAATGGCATTGCTAAGGACTTCACTACTATGGTGAAAGTAACACCATTTACCCATGAGGAGGATGCCTTCGATGACCTCTTGCTCCAAAAGGAAACATTTTCAGAAGTGATGCACATGGAATCACTACTTTTTACCCCATACGATGTTAACACTTTCCATGTATACAGAAAAAGGATATTACTGAAGGTCCCTTTGGACCTACTGCAAATTGAACCAATAAAGGAGCCAACTCCTAGTGTAAGCTTGGAGGATAGCTCCAAAGAGAATTCCAAAGAAGAAATCGAAGAGAAATCTACTAATGATTCAGAGCACTCATAGAAATAGTCTCAAAATGGGGAAGGCAATAAAAATAAAGAGTCCAAAAGGGACACAAATGGAACTATAGAGGAAACAGTCTAGAAAACTGTGGAAGAGAAAGAGGCAAAAGTTCACTCTACATCCACTCAGTCAACAAAAACCCTAGCTATTGATTTGGAAAAGGAATGAGAACATTTCAACAAGAAGCTTCATACAGATGAACAAACATCTAATATACAGATTCCTAAGAAAACACAGCATAAGTCAACTCAAGAAACAATAATAGAAAAAATGGTAGGCACTCGAGATGTTGAGCTCATTCCTACCACCCTCACTTTAGAAATTATTCTGAGAATTGAGGAAATTCCTCCACTAGATGTATTTTATAGTCCTACCCACAAAGTTGTCATCAAGAGATAGAGGAAGAAAATAAAGTTAGATGTTGCAACTGTTACGACTCCTGATAATGAACCAATGGACATTGTATGGAAAGACTCGCCCATGGACCCATCTGAAAATATCACAAAATTGTCACAATTAGCAGGCGCCTATGCTACGAAAACTATTGACAAAGCGACAGAGGTCTAAATGCTGCTTAAAGGAAAGGAACAAAGAATTTTGTTGTTGGAACAACAATTAGCTCAGGATAAATATAATCAACAAGCAGAATTACAAGTAGCCTAGCTCCAGTAGGAGTTTGAACAGATGCGAATACAACATCAAGCCAGCCTAGTAGAAAGAGATGCACATATACAAGCTATGAGAGTTAAGTATAAAGGCAATATGAAAATCGATGAGTTCATAAAGGAAGCACTCAGTATTAACTCCCGACTAATGCAGAAGAAGGAAGTTCTTTTCCAGAATATCTCGCAAATAAGTCCTTATTGCGAGATGAGTGATAAGCTAACAAGCCAAGTTGTTGACATGAGACTTGAGTATGAAAAAATACATAAAAGGATTTTTGACTTTATCACCTTGCAAGAATCAAAATATGGGAGAAAGGTTGATCTGCCAAAGCTGGAGGAATCACATAAAGACATCATGTTCACAAATTGTGATTCTCGTCTCAAGCAAGCGTAAAGGGAAACAACGATCGTAGCAGTAGTAGAAAATAGCATAATAGAATCCATCAATGAAAAGTTGCATGTTGCCAACCTAGTTACAGAATTCATGCCAGGATTTCTTCCAAATGTCAAATAGTTAGAGCAGCAGTGGAGGCAGGAAGCGAAGGGAAAGGAGGAGGTAATCAGACAAATGAGCAAGATAAATTGGGAATCGTATTAGCAGTTCTTAGTAAAACCATATAGCTAGTGGATGACCCTAAGATGCTTAACGACCTCAACACAAAAAATGGTGTTAGTGCTAATAGATGCTATATTTTTTGAGCAGTTAAAATCTGCAATCGGCCAACCAATGCAGCTCAAGCTTATGAGAGATATTTGCAATCTCAAAGATCAAATGCAAAGGAGTTAGTCACTTAGTTTATTTTTATCTTAGTTTTATTTTCGCATTATCTAAGGAAATTCATTTAAACCTCCTCCACTATTTTTGTAATAATCTATTTTAGGACCTATAGTTTAGTTTTTAACTCCCTCTCAGAAACATTCTTCGTAACATTGCACTTCTGTACTTTTGAGAAGGTTATGATGGAATGAATAGAATAGGATCTATTTTCTTTCAAATATCTATAATGTTGTACTGAAATGCACTTTTGTACTCCTTGAATGTGTTGGATTGATTGATATTGTTTTAATATTGCTCAAACACATGAGCAGGACTCATCATATATGATACTTTTATCTTATGATCTTATTTTATTTATGTATCAAGCAATACTTTTTCTTTTAATTGTTTTATGTGTGAAAGTATGAATTACAGTTTAGCATTATTGCACTTTTGTATGATGTTTGTTTTGACTTTATTCTAAATACATGAAAGATTCTATATGCGATATATCCTTCACAATCATTTTGGCTAACTATTTATCCAAAATGATTAATGTTAAACAATTTCACTTCTTATTGCAGTTGAATGATCTTTCTTACCAATTGTTGTAGGACATCATTGTAGATCACATATTGTATTTAATTCCCAGGTATATTTATATTTAAATAGTGTTTAAACTAGGATATATTTATGTATTTAGTAGTTTAGATTAGATTACACTTATCTTAATGATTCCCCCCGTTACATCATATATCACCCCACCAACACTATCAAAATCTCTTCTGGGAAACTGGTCCCATTATCCCTAGTCGGAGCCACTACACCAAATGGAAAAGGAGCTACTAACCAAGGTCCGGACTGGGTGGTTTTCCCCCATGTTGTAGCAACAATTTTCAAGGCTTCAATAGACTATTATGTTCAACTATCGACTCTTGAACTTCCACTTGAAAAGAAATTACACTACAATGAACATGTACCCATGTGAGACAAAATGGCTTGAGCAAGCCATGCAAGGCATCACTGGCACTCAGACAATTGTGATGAGACCAAATATTTGACATCCTTATGATGGTCGATGGTGACGAATTGACACCAAGCTTGGTCGTCCATGATGGTGTCTGTGCACTCAATGGTGACATCCTGCTGAAAGCGAACTCTTGCCTTCATTGAATCTAGGTGCATTGATATGGCTCCTTTTTCCAACTTGTCTAATGACATGCACATCATTGTCTTGAGTGCAGCTAGACTAGCAACATACTGATGCATAACGTCTTTCTTGATCTCCAAGTGTGTGTTGGTGACCATACGCATCAACTTTTTGAAGTACATGTTCAGCTCCAGTCAGACTTGCTTCTTGTGTTTGCCTCCATGAGTGTGCCAAATGGGTGGGATCACATGCATGCGCACAAATGACATGCATGCTGCCGAATTCCCTTGCATGTGATCAACAACAATGCTCACCTTGTCTGCTTTGTGCCAGTTACTGGGATGGATCTATTACTTGTATGGGTCTAGTTTCATCCGTCTGTGCATGTTTCACCCCCTACTATACCTGTTCCTGATGCAACTCATTCTCTCCTCTGTGCAACTCTTGTTCTTCCTTGAGTTTCCTCTTCAACACATGCAACTCCTTCTTTGTTCCTTGTCTCTTCCTTTGTGCAATATTCATGTTGCTCTGTCACCTCATAGATTCAATCTCCAAATATTCTTTCATTACGAGTGGGATTGCTTTGAATTCGTAGATTTTCTTGGCCTTTGTGTTGTCAAAAACCTTCCTCTTGCATTCGTTGCATGCAGGTGTGCTACCTTATGCTACTGTTGATGGTGTTGTTTGTTGTGATGTTGCTGCCATATTATCTTGATGTCCTTGTCTATGAACAACTTGATGTCTTCATAGGTAGTCAAGCTCAATAACACTTGCTTGGCTGCAACCCCCATTGTACTCTCAATGGTGTCCTTTGACTCTGATCTCCTGAGGGCCATTGTACTTGTGCTGCTGAGAGACAAGTGAACACATGTGATGCCTGGAGACATAGAAACACTCATGGTAAGCAATCTATCAATCAAAAACAAAAACAAACTTGAGGATTGACTTGCAACATAGCTATGTGATTGATTGTGAAGGTTGCGAAATTTTTGTCGAGAGGTCAAGATATTGACTGCCAAAGTTGTGCAAGGCACAGTCCGAGCTATCTGAAGGCTAACTGATTACTGGAACTGTGCAATGCATAGTCCATCCTAGCCTTCTAAGGAATGAAACTATGTAATGCACAACTTCAATTACTAGTGACATGTAACCAGCAAACTACATTACGTAGTTTTTGGGGCCATCACGGCACTGCCTCCAAGAATTGTGAAATGCAAGCTTAGAGGTAAGTGTTGGGCTAGACCTGTGCAATTTCTGGAGGAAAGGCATAGCCCTTGCTTCAGGAAATGCACAGTGCTAGCTGGGAAAGGCACGGTCTGGGCCAAGGCAGCCTAGACCCGCTGACGGGTGATTGAAAACATGCAAAGTCTAAATGCATGGTGAGGCTACATGCAAACAATGAGTGAAGGATTCATAAAATGGGATAGCATGTATGTGGGTGAAGCGGGTCACTGCAATAGCGACCGTAAGTGCAAAAAAAATGTCATGCATGCGACAAAAGTCAGATGCAAACAAAAACTGAAACAATGCTTATACAAGCTAACATGCATGTAAACGATAGAAAGTGTTCATAGAAATCAAGCAGACAACACTCACACAAGTTGAAACACAAAAAGTGACACAAATGCAATGTAAGACATACGAAGCGGGATTACCACAAAATAGCTAAGTTGAATGTGCCAATGACTCCTAGATGCAATGTGGGATGTAAGAGATACAAGATCGATGAGAGGAATGAGCTCTGTAGTGTTCGAAAAATGAGCTTTGATAAAATCGAGGTTGTGATGTGCATGCCACTAATCTAAGAAAAGTGACACTTGGCAGGAGGTTTCTGAAATGATCCTTGCATGGAGCCTCCACCTACTAAAAATATATCCCTGAATCAAGGGATTCCTTTGCATGCTTCTTTAGGAATAGCAGTCCATGCATGAAAATCAAATTTCCTCGGTCCCAAAGGGAACCTGTCAACCTGAAGGCACATGCATCAGTCTACGAGCCTGGGATGAAAATCTGTGATGTTCCTAGGCTGAGGAGAGCTGGCTATCCCAGAGGGATTGCACAATTTCTAGGAGGAATAGGTGATGGTTTCCCAGGATTGTGTAATTTCTAGGTTGAGCAACTATCCTGGGTTAGATTTCGCAATTTTCGCAAGGAAGCTTGTCTGACTGCATTCCACAATTTCTGAGCTTAGTAGGCTTTTGAACTGATTTGTGCAATTTCTAGTATCTGCTAGGCTAGAAGTCCCAAGGGGATTGTGCAATTTTTGGGAGCAACAAGTGACTGTGGCCCAGAATTACGCAATTCTAGGTTGAGAAGTTGTCCTAGGATGAATTGAGCAATTTTTTAGAGGAAGACAGTCAGCAAGAGTGGCGCAATTCTGGAGCCCAGCTGGGTGTCCAACTGGGTTTGCGCAATTTTTGGAGGGAAGGATGTTTTCCCTCTAGAATTATGCAATTCCTAGAGGGATTTACTCAACCAACAACTAACACTAAGTCTAGAAAGAAGCCTGTGAAGGAGATGGAACAAACTTACATGCACAGGCTGGAAAGCCTCTATGAAATATTTGAAGCCTATGTGCTTGAAAATTCAAGAAATGCTACTGAGGATGTTCAATAGGGAGGCTACAAAATTAAGCTAAGGCAAAATTTTGGAGGGTGGTTGTAGCTGCTACAACACTTGGCGACACACTGATAGAACTCGAGCTCTCTGAATTGACACTGTTCATGAAAAACAAGTCTAACACCTCTCGAAGTATTGTTTATTTCTTTGTTCATCTCAATTTCCACACTTTCTTGATTGTGAGATGTATCACCTACCAGGATCGTGGTCGGTTGACACACATTCCAATCTAATCCAATGCAATTGTTTCGATTTGGGATGAGGGGTATATTGGTGTACAATTCATATGATCATCAGAGTTTTAGTTTCATCTTTAGTGTTGCTCCACTACCAGTAGGCCTAGACAGTACCCCAGCAAAGTCATGCAGGGACACAAGCGTCGCTTTTCTGCCAGCAAGTCTGGTCAATACCTTGGCGGAGTTACTTGCATCACCTCTATGTTTAGGAAGCCTTTCTCTTCTTTCTCCTTGTTAATTTTCCATTTTTTCAAAAAAATTTCACATTTTCATTTTTTCATTTTTCATTTTCCGTAACTGTGCATAACAGTTATTCATTTCAGAGGCAGAAGAGGGATCCAAACTTATTGAGAGTAGAAGAGACTTTTCCTTCAGAGAAGTATTTTATATACACCTTTGACGTGCGTTTTCCCCCTCACCTTACTCTACGTGACTAAGTTGACAAGGATTAACACAAAAATAACCAACTAGAGTAGGTGACACTAGTCAGCACACAAGCGTTGTGTTTTCACCAAGGTTCACTTCAAACAGTACATCTTTTCCATTGACGTATCATGGACTGAAGACAACAAGTTCTTCATACAAAGGCAATATGACAGATAACCAAGTATTGATAACTGCACAAGTCCTTTTGTACTTTACCCATCTTGTTTCAAGAGTTGCACACAGTTCATGCGAAACTAACCTACGAATGAAAACAAGCAAACAAAACAAAATTCAAAGCAAGAAGTAGAAGCAAATGCGTACACAAAATGAGTAAGCAAAACAACAAGAAAGCAAGCAAACACACAAAGAAATAATAAAACATGCGTTCAAGCAAACAACTGAAAGCAAATACTAGTCCTACTCCTAAATTGACAATGCATGGACCGTCTCACATGAAGTGATATTTCCAATGCAGCCACTGATGCATTGGTCGACCCATGTTGGTGAAGGCATGGTTTGAAAACATCACAGTTATGCAAACCGGCAAGCATGAAATATATAATGATTAAGACGTACACACTTCGAGCTTACAAGTGTCCACAGAACAAAATTGAGTGAAATCGCGTGATGTGCACTCTGTGGACTTGCCATGGTGTTGTGCTACACTGTGTGTAGGTGTTAAGTGTATGCATTCTCTTGACCGTGACATGCAAGAAAATGTGAGAAAGGTAGACCACTTATGTTGTGCAAGTGTGCTTGTTGTGTAAGATTCCTCCAATCATGTAGTTAGAGTGAAGAAAGTGAAATCCGAGTGTTATATTGATCTTGAATACAAAGAAAAGAGTGATGAGGAGCCTTGCATGTTTCAACAATTTCTTGATTAGAAGTGAAACCAACCTCAGGACAGCAAGGGCCTAACATAACCATCAGCTCGGGCTGAAGTGCCTTGACAGTCTGTAGGGTTTTGACTTCGTCGACATATAGATCATTGTAGACCATTGGCTTAGATGGATTAACAATGAGTGAATGATCATAGTGATCAGATGAGGAAGTATAGACATCACGACAACCAAGATCAGAAAATCTAGGATGTTCATTGACATCCTCATGATTTGATGAATCATGTAGAGGGCTAGATGAGAAGTAAGTATTTTCAACCTCTATGTTTTCAGAAATGACAGATGATATATTGGATGGATTTTCGGAGGAATATGTTTCCTCTCCATAATGTAATGACAGACTAACATTCGACGTCTCTTGTGAACGTTCAGAAGTAGAAAAATTCGAAAATGATTTTTCAGCAGTGACAGAATCACAAGGGATGTCAGGATAGAGCGGGTGAGGTGTGGATGGAAGGGATTCATCCTTCACCATGGGTTCCTCTTTATATTCCCACACACACTCATCATGAATGATGGCGCAGGTTGGCTGCATAACACCAACTCCGTCGACAACTTGATCCTCATTCACAGTAGGTGAGGAGTCTGGAATGGAAGAACACAAGACAGTACAATCCAAAGGATCAACAAAATGTGGGGATGGAGGTTGAGGGAACAAATCCATGTAACAACCAACATGCTTTCAAGCCAAATCTATGCAGATGTCAAGAGTAGGTGGGGTGGGAGGATGTGACACTTCTGTTAGCCTCCTGTTGCAGCAGGTTACTCATCTTTCATGATTGACATTTTTACATGCCAAATATGTCATAGTTTGCATGCTGCAATGTTCCATATTTGCTACAGAGGCCAAAGAAGGATGCCATGAGAGTGTGCTAGTTTAAATGCCATTGTTGTGTTCCAATTTTGATGTGCTATTCCATTTTTGAAGAATTTTCAGTTAAAGGGAGGTCCAAACAGTTTAATCTTGGTTTCCCTAGGTTTCAATTTCCTGTTATAGAATATAGAGAATCATTATCTGTCCAAACAGCTTAATCTTGGCAGATTCTTAGACAGGTAGAGAAGCGAGGGTGCTCAACAACTTAATCTGAGCCCCTGGATGAAATAAGTGTAGATGTAGATAGGAGGGCAGTCAAAACAAAAAAGGATAGTCAGGGTTTGCAAGTCTAAGTGCACCCAAACCAAAAAGAAGAAAAAATGCTAGGTAAGTAGGCTGGGTAGGTAGTTTTGAGGTTGCAGAATGTTGAGTTGTGATCAATTTCATGTTTTCAAGTGTCATATCTATTTAGGTCACAATTATCAGGCAGTTTTCATATGGAGGAGCTCAAGCGAGGCATGACTAACTCCCCCCTTCTTCCTTATTCCCTAAATCACTTACTAATTTCCCTGAAGAGGTCAAGATCTGCTTGATACCTCTTAGTTTCATCATTTTCCATATCATTCACCTTGGTAAAGATCTGCTTCAAGGAATGTTCATACTTCCTTTATGAATCATTTTTCCCCTAATAGCCTAAGATTCACGTACTTAGTGCTTTCTTATCACTGGTCATATTAACTACTAATTTTACTATGTAGCTCCCTATCTATCTCCCCTTCCTCTACTAAAACTATGTTAATAACCCCCCTATGTACATATTCCCATCCCCTGGCACTATAGCCCTAAAATATTAGTTTGGGAAATGATAGTCCACCTGGGCTACCATTAGCCTTCCGCGTCCTAACCCTGGGATTAACTTAACATTCGGTTGAGTTAAATAACCTCTTACCCACCCCTTTACCCATAGCATTTCATCATTTTACCATGTGCGCTCACATTTTTGGGTTTATGTTTAAAGTATTTTGATTAAAGTTTACCCCCGGCGCGCAAACCCTGTAAAAACCCACAAACCTAAAGTCTAAACCCCCCTGTGGCATAATATAATTATTCGAATATTCGTGCGGCCCTCGCACATAAACCACCCGCCACCTTATCTGTCCTCCCAGCCATCAGATTTGCCGCGCCCGAGATCTACGGTGGGCGGGTCTTTTCTTGCCCCGATATGTCGAGGGTTAGCATCAGGGAGATGGGCGGTTTTCCCGTCGTACTCCCGCCACGTGTCACCCTCCCGGTTGTGGCGGAGCCCCCCCTTCCGAAACTGCTTCTGCGCAAAAGCGGTGTGCCACAAACCGAATACCGCCTCCTCCGAATGACATCACACTACCACGTTGTCACCACGTCATCAGCCTACATTAGCCTCCTGCCACCGTGTCCTATGCCACATCACTACCACCGTACTGCCACGTCACCCCATAGACATCACCCTGCTGATGTCACCTCCATAATGGGTCCCACTTCTGACGTCATCCGTCGTACCACTGATGTCATGCTGACGTCACCCACCAAAAAAGTGTGCAAGTGTGAAATCGATGCAACGGAAGCCCGAATTCAAAATCTGAGGCAGTTTTCGATGCGCGATTAGTGCTTAGCGCTAATCACGCATTGCTACGGGAGATAGGCCAAAATGGGGAATCTTAATTTTCAACAGTTGTTTTTTCCTCGAAAGGGTAGAAAAGGGGCAAATTAGCAGTTTAAAGAGGATCAGCAGAGAGAGAGAGTCCCGATTCAAGTATCAAAGAGTATCAAAGGAGACAAAGCCCAATTTAATGCCAAAGAGTATCAATGTTGCGGCAAAGTGTATCAGTCATCAATATCAGTGGAGAACTTAACATCAAAGCCGAGGAGCATTAAAGACCATCCAAACAAAGTCAATGAATACCAGAACAGAGTTAAAGGCAATTAAAGACGAGTCATATCAGATTTAATGAGATCCAATGCTACTCAGCAGCAGCTGAACTGCCTAAGGATGGCAATTCAAGTGATTTAAGGCCTAGACTTTGCAAAAACAGTGTATGAAGACACATGAAGGTGGCGCTACGAAGTTCAAAGCACAGTGATTGCAGAAGCAATGCATCAAGCCACCAAGCACACCATATTAATTCATTTTGATCCAGCTACCTCCGGCGCAGCTCGATAGATATTTATTTGCATTTAATTTCAGCACAAACTTAGGTTTAAACAAGATTTTTCCCGCATACCTGTTTAGGTCAGCTGTAATAAATACTCTTAGATATTTTCACTATAAAGACAACCCTGAACAATGTAATAGGGGTTGGTTGGTTAGTTGTTTTCTTGGTAAATGCACTTCAAGAGAGACTCGCTCTGTATCTGACATGTTTTATATAATCAAAGATTGTTGAAAGCTTGGAGAATGGACTATTTGATGTGTTGTTAATGTCTCTGAAGAGAGAATGAGGGAAATCTTGTGTTGTTTTATGAATCAATAAGTATTCCTTACCTCTGTTATTTCAATTTCACATATGCTTAAGTCATAGAACAAAATTTTGGTTTAGAATTTGCTTACATGCACTCTATGCTCAGTTTCTGTGGCTTCTTAATGTTTTCCTCTTGATTTAGGCATAAATATGGATTCCTTATGGCTCATATTTTTTCTATTTCATATATGAATGACTGTTATCTGGGAATTCTTAGTTGCTCCCAGATAGGGCTCGTTTATCTTCCCTCTGCTAACCTGATTGAGAGATTATTTGTTTCCTCTCATTTCTTAGCCTTCAATCCATCTTCATTTAGCCTCAGTATTGTTTCATGAGCAGCTACCTTGCCCCTCTTTCCTCTTGTGACCAAGAAAACGCACCAGCAGCCTTACTCCACGGCTCCATGCCCAATGGTTTGAAACTTGTCACTCTATGCATTGCCTCTCTACTTGAAAGCAACCTCCTTCCACCCAAACATAAACAAAACCCCTTGAACCCAATAACTAGCCTAAAATCATCATCAACAAAGCTAAATCATTAAGAGAGAGCCCTCTTTCATTGCAGGTGGGCTAGAACCTGCAGTCCAAAGATTGGTTTGTGGTTACCTCGGCCGTATCCCTTCAGGAGCTTAGGGACAACCTGAGTGATAACAACTTCAACATATGTGTGTGTATAATCTCCCATATAAGTCTGTAATGGTGGAACTGTTTAATGAGTTGAATGCAGACAGTCACTCATGACAACAAATATGCATGCCTGCGATTGCGCAGCTCCATCGCTGAAGTGTGTTGAGCAAGATCTGAATGATTTCAAGAATTGCGTATTTTTGAATATGTAGAGAAGATACTCAAATTTCTATCGAGGAATTCCCAATAAATTTCATCTTTTGGAAATCAGTATGAAATATTACAAAAGCGTGTGTGAAAGTGTTCAACGGATTCATACGGTTCTTTTTGTAATTGCAGAATTTATTTATTGAGTTATTTACTATTAAAGTGATTGAAAGCATTATCTATCTCTGCGACTAGATGAGAAAGAGAATGAATAGATTTTTTAGGCAGTGTGGCACACTAGTGCAATGGGTGCCCTCGAAGCGTGTAGACAAACAATACGTAGGTCATGTATTCTTCAAAGATTCCATGTCTTTCACATGAGCCTACAATGTTGACCGTGTGCATAACCAAGGCTACATAGCCTCCACCATCATATGTTTTATGTGAAAAATTATTTGAGAGCTCTTCAAAGGTTTTGAATTCATTTCCATAAGACATACACTCCGAAAGAGAAACTCTGTAGTTAGTCATGATGGATATGAATAGATTCAAAAGATATGTGAGGACTCAGCTTGCCATTCGGCCCTCCTAGTGCCAAAATGTTGACGGTGTCAGACCCACCAACATGTCAGGGGATCTCCCCAGTAAGAAATCCCAACTAGACCCTTGACCATTGGGTGTAGGAGCCCCAGCAGTGGGTCGTACCGTATTGCCTTGACTGTGGTTTCGCACAGAGGCAAGTAAGATGTCCTTGTTGGTAGCAAGGTTGTGACATATGCAGTAAGTCAAGGAAGGTGCATGAGAAGTTCTAACACATGGAGAGTGAGGTGAGTGTGCCACTTGGAAATCTGTGAATTCATGGAGTTAAGAAGTGAACACATGAGCTAAGATGCATCACAACTAGAAGGCAAGTGAGCTAGCAATCCAAAGTGATGGTTAAACCAACAACACATTTCAGTAAGATTCATACATACATATACATAAAATAGATGCACATGCATGCGTAAGCAAATAGATACATATATCATTTAGAATAAACAAGATAGATTAAATACAATATGACATATGCATGAAACATGTTGGCTTTGTTATATTAAGAAGTGTAAGTTCCAGTCATACAATACAACCATGACCAACCACTAGTTCCGACAAGAGGAACATTACAGTCACTGCCACCTACTCCTCCAAAGAGATATACTAGCTCTACAGAGTGGAGAAGCCAAGGCTCATTACAATATTGTCCAAGCTTTCTCTAAGATACTCATATTGGAAGCTTGGCTGACCAAAAGCCTCTACAATGAGTTATGAGGGACTATTTATAGCAAAGGGTGGGGTGACCCTTGACATTCCCCTTTGTGACTATTCATCTATCCTCGTGAATCTTCAACTACTCTATGACTATTACATTCAATTGTCGACACTTGAACTTCCACTTGAAAAGACCTTACATTACAATGCACATGTACCCATGTGAGACAAAATGGATTGCGCAAGCCCTACAAGACATTACTAACACTTAGACCATTGCAGTGAGACCAAATATTTAACATCCTTGTGATGGTCAATGGTGATGAACTGATGCCAAGCTTGGTCATCCATGATGGTTTCCATGTGCTCATTGGTGACATCCTCTTGAAAGTGAACTCTTGCCTACATTACATCCGGGTACATTGATATAGATCCTCTGTCCAACTCGTCTGATGACATGCACATCATTGTCTTGAGTGCAACAGAACCAACAACATACTAATGCATAGTGTTTGTGATGATCTCCAAGTGTGTGCTAGTAACCATGCACATCAACTTGTTGAAGTACATGTTGAGCTCCAATCAGACTTGCTTCTCATCTTTGCCTCAGTGAGTGTTCCAAATGGGTGGGATTGCATGCATGTGCACAATGACATGCATGCTGCTAAATTCCCTTGCATGTGATCAACAACACTACTCACCTTGTTTGGTATGTGCCAGCTGTTGGGATGGATATATAACTTGTATGGATGCAGTTTCATCTGTTTATACATGTTGTGCCCCCTATTTTACTTGTTCTTGCTACAACTCATTATCTCGTATGTGTAGCTCTTGTTCTTCCTTGAGTTGTTGCTTCAACACATGCAAATATTTCTATGTTTCTCTCTCTTCCTTCACCCAATCTTCTTGTCATGTCATCAACTCATAATTTCACTCTCCAAGGGTGCTTTCATCATGAGTGGATTTTCTTTGAATTCGCAGCTTTGCTCTGCCTCTGTGTTGTCAACAACCTTTCTCTTGCATTTGTTTTGTGTAGGTGTACTGCCTTCTATTGCTATTGATGGTGCTTCTCACTGTGACGCTTCTTCCATATTATCTTGATGTCCTCATCTATGAACAACTTGATGTCTTCATAGTTAGGCAAGCTGATAGACACTTGCTTAGCTACAACCCTCTTTGTGCTCTCAATGATATCCTTTGACTCTGCTCTCTTAAAGGCCATTCTGCTTGTGTTGCTAAGAGAGAGATGAACACTTGTGATGCCTGGAGATATAGAAACACTCATGGCAAGAAAGTTGTCAGTCCGAAACCAAAACAAACTTGAGGACTGACTTGCAACATACTTGTGTGATTGATCATGAAGTTTACACAATTTTCATCGGGAGGTCAGGAGATTGACTGCCAAAGCTGCGCAAGGCACAGTTCAAGCTATTAGGAGGCTGACTAACTACTAGAACTATGTAATGCATAGTCTAGCCTATCGTGTTGAGGACTGAAACTGCATAATGCGCAATTTTAGTCAGCAGTGATATGTAACCAGCAAACTACATTGCACAGTTTCTGGGGCCAGCAAGACACTGCCTCCAAGAATTGCTCAATGCAAGACTAGAGGTTAGTGTTGGGCTAGACTTGCACAATTTTTGGAAGGAAGGTAGAGCCTTCACTTCTTGAAATGTGCAACACTAGCCTGGCAAGGCACGGTCTGGGCCAAAGCATCCCAGACCCGCAAACGGGCAACTGAAAACATGAGAAATATGAATGCATGGTGAGGCTAAGTGCAAACAAGAGTGAATGGTCATGCATGCAAACAATGAGTGTAGGATTCATAAAATGAGACAACATGATTGTAAGTAAAGCGGTTCATCGCAATAGCGATTATCGGTGCAAAAACTGTAAATGACAGCAAGCGTTCACATAAATCAAGCAAACAACACTCACACAAGCCAAAACACAAAAAGCAATAGTAACACAGTGCAAGACATGTGAAGTAGGGTTACCCCAAAACAACTAAGTTGAATGTGTTGAGACTCCTATATGCGATGTGGGATGTAAGAGCTACAAGATCAATGTGAGGAATGAGCTCTGCAGCATCCCAAAAATGAGTTTTGATAAAGACGAGGTTGCAACTGCATGCCACAAATCTAGGAAAAGCGACACTTGGTAGGAGGTTTCTAAAATGACCCTTGCATGTAGCCTCTAGCTACTAAAAATAGATCCATGAATCAAGGGATGCCTTTGCATGCTTCCTTGGGAAAAGTAGTCCATGCATGCAAACCAATTTTGAGTAGTCTCAGAGGGAACCAATCAACCTAAAGGCGCATGCATTTGTTTGCAATCCTGGGTTGAGCAGAGCTAGCTATCCCAGAGGGATTGTGAAATTTCTGGGAGGAACAGGTGACTGTCTCCCAAGATTGCACAATTTTTGGGCTCAGCAGCTTTCTTGGGTCAGATTGTGCAATTTTCTCAAAGAAGCATGTTTGACTGCATTACACAATTTTTGAGGCCAGTAGGTTGCCTGACTAATTTGCAAAAATTATACTAGCTACCAGGCTAGCTATCGCAAAGGAATTGTGCAATTTCTGGGAGCATCAAGTGACTGTTGCCTAGAATTGTGCAATTTCTAGGTTAAGCAGTTGTCCTAGGATGAATTCTGCAATTTTTTAGAGGAAGATTGTCAGGAAGAATTGCGTAATTCTAGAGCCCAGTTGAGTGTCCAGCTGGTTTTGTACAATTTCTAGAGGGAAAGTTGGTTCCGCTCCAGAATTGCGCAATTCCCAGAGGGATCTACTCAACCAGCAACTAACACTAAGTCTGGAAAGAAGCCTATGAAGGAGATGGAACAAATATGCATGCATAGGCTGGAAAGACTCTATGAAACATATGAAGCCTATGTTCTTGACAGTGCAAGACATGCTGCTGAGGATGGTCGGTAGGGAGGCTCAAAAATGAATCTAAGGAAAAATTTTGGAGGGTATTTATAGCTGCTACAGCAATGATATACCATTAATTTTAGAGGAGGAACCTATTATTCCTTTCTTCCTTGTCCTCCTCCATTTTATGTGCCTTGTGTTGAACCTATTCAAATCAGAAATTATGAAAATTGGATTTTTGATATGTCTCTTCAAACTTAATCCACATCTCATGGTTTAGATCTAATGAAGGAAACCTTGGAATGGTTCATGGAGCCTAGGGTGGAGACTAATCCTTCCATTCATCAAGATGATATTAGCATTCTTAACCTCAATATTGAATCTAGTTCCATTAAAAGTATTTGTTCTACAAGGGACATATTCCATCCTCTATCATCTACATGCCATGACACTTTGTAACCTGATCCACTTAATCAATCTACTCCAGAACCTAGTTCTTCACACTCTCTTGATTTTCAATTTATTGGTGCAAATTGTGATCAAGAAAAACATGGTCATATTACACAGGTAGAGGAGCAGAAAGGTGAAGAAAATTTTTATAACACCCTCCTCCCACATTTAACCAAGTAAACCAGTCCATTGGGGTAAACATGTGACAAGAGGCTACTATGATATGATTCAACTCCCCATGTATAGTTAAGGAAGTGGAACCAACAAAACACAACTAATATGACCTTCTACACATGTTATAGAACCTTCAAGAACCAACCAACCCTTCCAAGTGACCAACCTCTAAGTTAACTTGACATTTTAATAACCTAGAGCCTGAGTCACTCCCATGACAAGGGCATGCATGAGACTGGGACCCTCTATTCGCTCCCACAGTAAGGGTATGTCAGCAAGTGGGGACCTTTTCAGCTAGTTCTGAGCTTGTGACCTCTGATTTGGTGCCACTTTTTCAAGGCTAGGACTCAGGCCACTACCTAGAACTCCATGAAACCTTAAGAAATGGTAAATAACATAAAAACAAAGGTACTAATGCAAACATTTGATCAATGAATTGACTAGAACCCTACTAGACATGATAGGCATTTCATCAAACATGTAACAAATATGCATTCTACAGGCCATAACAACATATCTGAGCATAGGGGTCTCATACTTATCTGAGAATTGCTAAGAAGCATTGATGCCTTATCACATTAGAAGAATTCTCATCTATTAGGTTATATATTCATTGTTCATTCATTTATAAATCAAAACATGATGAGAGCCATACATCACCATTGTCATAAAACATACTCACAACCAATATATAAATAACAGAAATAATAAGGATGCAATAGCAATAAAATCCACATATAACCTAGTACATTTACACATGAAATACCAAGGAAAAGATACTCTTATTAATGAATGAAAAATCCAACTAGGTTTGGGACTTCCACGTACCACCCGTTAATAGATTAGTTAAACCAATCATTTCTTCCATCCAATCACCCATGTGCCATATTCCAAGCATGAATGTGGGACTCATATCTAAAAATCAATTAGGGCTTCTTGAGGCTAAACCACCTCACCCACATCAATAGAGCCAGTATTTACCACAATCCCCACTAGATCACTAAGCCCTAAACAAGCATGGATGCCACCGGATTTCTCCACCTACACTATGAGGAATTTTCATATCTCATATTCTCTAGGCTTTACCACAATCCCCATCAGATCATTAGGCCCTAGTCGCGACTCCACCCTCTAATCTTTATTGTATATCCTACCAATCACCAACCATGAATTCCTAGGCCTGATGGAGAGCATGCACCTCTAGGATTTACCATATATCCTTCCATTCATGTGTTAAGGATTCCTAGGTCCACAGAGGTAACACAAAATCTAGCTTTACCGCAACCCATTGTCCAACTTAGGGGTTACTAGGCTAAGGCTTTACTGCAATCCACAATCTGATTCAAGGATCACTATGCCATGTGTTATTTCTTTTAGAGACCACCTCACTTAGTTTCAAATCAATCTGAAAATCTAGCTCAACCAAAATATGAGAACCCATTAATAAGCCTCAGTATTGCAACAAGAATGTTGCAACTCCTAAGGCTACGAACTTTATCAACTTAGGATTCGTACCAACTTAAGAGGTATCAACACTATATGTGCAACATACAATGTGGCATTCCTTCATTGCCATGATGTAGTGGAGTGAATGTAATAAAATTAGATCCTAAACTAATTTCAGAAATGGAAATGCTCGAAATGGAAAATAAATTAATCCTAGGTAAGAACAACAAAGTGTAATTGAAATCCTAAGAGCTTGAATTCAAATAAATAGGCCTCAAATACATTGCAAAAAGGCATGTCCTAATTGGTTTTTATTCTCCTTCAACCATTTATTTAGAGCCTAGGATCATTATTCAACCCTAAGGGACCAAAACCAAGATTCTTGAGTGAATCTGAGAAAGTATATACATGTTGGAAGGTTGCTACAGGAGATCTTGTAGCTACTACAGGATGTTACATATTTGCTACATGAAGTTATAATTCATTGAATGACAAATAAAATCAAATCCAAATTGAATGGGAAAAAAAAATTATTGACTATGATGAGTGAGGTCTCCATTTAAAGTGAAATGACTCAAAAATACCTCTGTTAACCCACGCTAAAAAATAGCAGAAAATTACTAGTCTAAAATGATTTTCTAGAAATTCGAGAACTAGTGAGCTAGTAAATCTATCAAATGCCTAACATAATAAAGTGAAAATGAAATGGGGTAAATTTTTTTATTAACTAGAATGTTTTTTTTATTTAATGCAATTGGAACCAACTCGATTGAAGTTCGTTAGCATGCTCTAAAAAATAGCATAAATTTATTGTTATTTTCCACAAGGAACTTCCAGAAATCTAGATTTGGGAATAAGCAAACTAGTCCAAGTAGTTCAATGATTACTATGACCTTCAAAATTTGTTCCAATGATGAAATGATGCTTGTGATCCTGCAAAATAACTTAATTCAATCATTCAACTCAATCCTACAACAAGAAATCATTAATACTAAATGCAAAAATAGAAAAAAGGCAAGAACAAGAGATGCAAATGAATAAGAAGTGAAAAGAAGAAAAGTAAATGATACAAAAGGGATCTAAGGCTCCTCGGATGGCCAAGCCCAAGTAAAATCATAGTTCTATGAAGGAGACCAAGATTTATAAGATAAACATGGCACCAATCTTTATTATTCCCATCAACACAATTACATCCCTCCAAGAAATGAAAGTGGAGCTGCAAAAATATGAGTTCTCGGAACCATCCCCATGAAAGGAGGAAGCTTTCCCCACCAAAATCCCTCAAATAGTGGATATGGTTCCCAATACTAGGAATCTGCATTAAATGATAGGGAACACATTCCAAGATTTTCTCAATCATTGGAGCTCAAGAATCTCTACAATAATTTTAGACTATCTTCTTGATTTATTATTTAATATTGATCCTCTTGTAGTAGGGAGAAATTCCCTAAATTATTGGCTCCTCCAAATCTTCATAATCGATCCAATATTCTCACAATATTCCACAAAAATAAATAATATTAGTTACAAATATGCAATTATCCATAAACCTTCCTAATGAATATATTAAAGTTAAAAATACATTATCTAATGCAAAAAGAGAGGTTTAATGTGCTGAAGGATGGTCAGATGGGCCTTAATTTATGTCTACTTTGGAGGACTATCATACCCCCCCATTGAAATTGTTTCTCATCCTCTTAGAACCTTTGTGACCTCATTGTGCCTCATTCATGGACATGGTGGCCTCCCTGATTTGTACATTCCTGCCTTTTTCCCCTTATGTAAGATGGGTTCTTTAAGATTTTTCAGTTTGGCAAGGTCTTCCACATCCTTTTCTAATCTCCTGCTACCTTTTTCCACCATTTGGACACCTTTGGAACCCTCAAAATATTATTAGATGAGATCCTGTAGTAAACTAGGACATCCTGTAGTAACTACAAGAAACCCTGTAGCATCCTATTTAAACCTATTTTGAGGAGAAATGATAGTCTGAGCCTAGGGTAGGCCCTCAACTTAACTTTCATGCCCCTCAATGCCATTTTGGACTGGATTTTTCATTCCTTTCTCCCATTTGTATAACATTTTTTAGGCCTTGGACAAAAGCTAGAAAGAGATTAGAGACCCCTTGGAAAACCTATTTGCATCACTGCAGTTTCAGTTCTATTTTGATGGTGAATGCCTTCTTGTCTTTTGTTGCCTTCTTCTTCTCTTTTATGGCCTAAATGATTTCCTAATGGGCTTTGGAGTTATTTTTTTTTATTAGGTCTCTCTTAGGCACTGCCATTTTGGTTTTTAGCACAATTTGTTCCTTTCTTCCTTCTTGTAGCAACATTTTCCCTCCTTGTATTAGTCATTCCTTATCTTTCAGGGTCTTCTAATTGAATGGGACTAATATGAAATGATGTAGAGGGTTTGGAGGATGATGCTAGGGCCCAGAGGGAGTAGTGTAGGTTTGTGAAAATTGAGAGGATGTGCTATGTGTGTTTTTTCAAGAAATTTTCAGGGTGACACAGAGTGTAGGGGTTTTTCTTGAAAATTGTTATTTTTTTCTTATGAAATGGGATGGATAAATGATGTATAGATAGTGGATATGAAGTGGATGGAAGGCTTGGAGTGCTTTGGTGACTTGTCCTTTGCACAAATTTCCTCTTTTAATTGTTGTCCCCACTCCTCAAAATCATCACCCTTCATAATTTGGCTTTTCCACATTGCATGAGTGAGGGAGTTAGTTGCAATTAACTAGTTGAGGGTGGTTGAGACTACTGACCCATCCTTAGCTTTATAAAACCTCACCCCTCATGCATTGACAAAAAATTCCTAACTATAATATGCTCAAGCGAAGAGGTCAAGAATATTTCATATGTGTACCTACTTGATGGTTGTTGGAGAGGCATGCATGTTGTTGCTGAGTTGATGATCAATCCATGCTTCCCTGGAGCTTGTTGATTCTTTGATTGGTAAGGTTGTTATGTGCAATTTTATTTCTAGTGTTCAATATTTTCTAGGTGGAGTGGATGGTCTTCTTCCTAAGGAGGGTGTGCCCCCTTTTCAATCTTCATAAATAACTTCATGTTGCTTAAGGTGGCTAGATCTTCTGCTGTGTGAGTGAAAATAGAATTGATGATGAGTTTTGTTGTAACTGTATAGGATGCTTATAGGCGGAATCATCTTCCTGTAGCATTCATTTAATTCCTCTTTGAGACCCCATTGGTGCAATTGGGATTGATGGAAAGTTATAGGAGGTATAAGGATAGGGTTAAAATCATAAAGAGGTGGTGTAGGTGGTGGAAAAGTTGATGACAAAGGTTTTTTTCTGAATTTTTTTATGTAAGGCAGAGTGGAATTTGAAGATGGATTAGTGATGAAATTGGTCTTGGGGGACCTATGTCAACCTTCCCTAAAGAATACATGACCTTTTGACCCCTTTCTCCAATCAAATTTCCTTATGTAGCTTCTTCTCAGCCATCATGTAGTACTACAAGATCTTCCTGTAGTAATTCAGGAAAACCTCCTGTAGCATACTTGTTTTGTCCATATCTCCCAAACAGTAGAATGGATTGAACTTCTGAGCATGTTTCCATCATCCTTATGCACCTCCCCATAAAAAATCTTGGTCAATGGATGCACGAATATCGAGACAAATAAAAAATGATTGTAATTTATGGAGGTAGATTTCACAAAACTTGTGCACTGGAATTTGCTGAAATTGCTTGGGAATGTTACCATAATCCATATGCATATCCCCATGAAATATATATTCAAATGAATGCATGAATATCGATAAAATTCAAAAATGTATGTAGGTGACAGAGATCAATTTCTCAAAAATTGTGTACTAGAATTTGCTGAAATTTCTTGGGAATGTTACTATATATGCATCTCCCTCTAAAACATATTATCAAATGGATACACGATTTTCAAGATATGATGAAAATAATATTATGCTCTATGTAGTTTTGTTCCTTGTAGCAACTACAAGATCTTCATGTAGCATTTTAGGATAGCAAGGAAAATGAGTGGTAAAAGCTTGGGAATGATGAGTGCATGGTGGAAATAGATGAGGGTGATGGATTGGCATGGACTTGGTCCTTCTAGAACATCTGAGCAAAGGAGGAGAAAGTCCAAGTTTGACTTCCTTTGACTAGGATTTTGATTGACTTTTCTTTTGGTGGCTAACTTGTTTTTGTTGCTTGTAGAGGATGGAGAACACTTGCACTCATGAGAGAGAGATACATGGAGGAAATATTTTTATTTTTCTTCTTTTTTTTATTCTAGGCCTACTAGCCACCTTAATGAGGCTTTCAACTAGTAGGTCTGCCTAGGCGCCTCAAAGGAGGTTTTCACCTAGGATCTTTTTTTTTCTCTTTTTTTCTCTTTTTTCCAATCCATTGACTATCTCATGGAGGTTTTCAATCAATGAGCCCATCTCAGGTGCCTCAAAGGAGGTTTTCACTTTAGATTATATTTTTTTCTCTTACTTTTTATTTTTTTATTTATTTGCATGTCCTACTCTACTTGAAAAAACAAAACCATTTTTCAAGTGTAGGAATTATTCTAATGGAGTCATTTGCATAACTGGATGACAGATAAAATCATGTGTAGGATTGAAATGAATTCATTGACATGTACTTAAATGTAAAAGACCAAATGCTTTGATGAAGATGAGATTAGGAATTGTTGAAAAAGAGTGTGTTGTTGTAATTTAAAACTTTGCTAGAACCATATTTCAATATAGTTTTAATGCCCATGGTCCATTTTCTGATTTGGATAATCTTGGATGTCTTCTTCCATGGAATTCAAATATTCTTCCTTTTGCAGATTATTCTCTCCAACACATTGAGGATCTTATGGTAAACATTAGGGTACTTTCTCAATCTCTAATTCTGATGTTTTCTCTTTGTCAATTACAACCCATGATTCTTTGGTCTTCTCATTTGTATCTTGTTTTCCTGCATGTTGTCCTTCAATGGCATCAAGAGAATCTTTTTTTTGTAATATTCTTCCTGATCTGAAATGAATACCATTGAGATCAAGAGGAGATGTTTGGAAGTGTTGTACCTTAGCATTGTAAGTAGGTTGAGCTACTTCATTGTGTGGGTTTAGAAATGGTGGTATAGGTAGTTGAGTGGGAGTGGATATTTGAGATGGATGTGGTTAGAGTTGTGGTTGTGGTGGAGGTGGATGGTAGGGATAAATTGGAGTTGAGTTTGGAGGATATTGAGGAAAATATCGAGGATATTTTGGATGGCTCCCATAAGTTCCTTTCCAACCTTGTTTCCAACATTGGTTTTCGTGTTGAGATGGCCAAAGTTGCCAAGGAAAGGGTGTGTTCCAATTAATTTGAGATGGATGTGCATAAGCCTGAAATTGTGAATTAGGCTCTTGCCTCATATCAGGTTGAATAGGTTACCATGGTCCTCTTGGAGCTACATAAGATATTTGCATTGGAAATTGACTTTCTCCATTGTCCTCTTGGTAAACTTCCTTCAACCCTAGTAATGAGGGGCAATATTTAACATGTGATTTTGCATGGACAACACAAATACCATCATCTTCATTTTCCTCATCTTGCATTCTTAAAATTTATACTTGTTTTCTTAGATTGCTAAGAATTTCTATTTTAAATTAATCAAACAAATTTCCATGTTTATCTTGACTTACCGATCTTGATGTTGATTTACTTACTCTTTCCCTTCTTTTTGATATGTGTTTGCATGTTTCAAAATTTTCTTCAAATGATAATTGGTATACATTACCTCTACTCATGAGATCAAGAAGATCAATCCATTCATCCCTAATTGTTCTAAATAAGAGGGTTTTTAGTGTCAGATCCTAAATGATATAATGCTTCCCTCTTAACATTATACATGGACCTCTCTATTAGATCCTCAAAGCTCTCATCTTATTTTTTATTCATTCTAAAGATTTCGTCTTTAAGATCATGATCTTTATATTTTTCTAGAAATATATTTTTCATATCATTCCATGATCTTATTGAATTAGTCCCTAAACTCATGAACCATTTAAGAGATCTATCCTTCAATGTTGTTAGAAACAATCTCAATCTTCGAGTGTTTAATAAGTAACCATAAGATCTACAAAGAATTTCAAATTCAAAGAGAAAGGTTTCTGAATCCTCTGAACTTAGACCATGAAATTTTGGAAGAATAAAAGGAGGGATGGTCTTCATATGCACATTGACCTCAATATCTTGAATGGGAAATCCAAGAGGATCTTCTTCATTTTCATCATTTCCATCCATTTATTCTTCTTCTTTTCCATCTCTTCTTCTTCTACCTACAAAATTGAATGGTGATGTGGATCTTATTGCACCACGTGATCAAATGGGGGGGTTGGTGTTGGAGAAGTATTTTTTTCTTTTTTTTAATAATAATTCTAATGAAATGCAATTTTCTATTTTGGAAATGAAATATGCCTAATGCAATTTTTTGTTTATGCGTAAAGTAAAAGAAATGGATCAATTGAGGAAGAAAATAATGCATACTTTGATACCTCCTCGACAATGGTGCCAAAAAGTGATGAGCTTAAGTATTGCAACAAGAATGTTGCAACTCTCAAGGCTACCAACTTTAACTATCAACCTGGGGTTCGTACAAACTTAAGAGCTATCTGCACTATATGTGCAGCATACAATGTGTCTGCCCTTTGTTGTCATGATGTAATGGAGTGAATGTAATAAAATCATATCCTAAAATAATTGCAGAAATTGAAATGGTTGAAATGGAAAAGAAATTAATCCTAGGTAAGAACAGCAAAGTGTAATTGAAATCCTAAGAGCATGAATTCAAAAAAATATGCCTCATCTACATTGTAAAAAGTTCCTAATTGGTGTTTGTTCTTTCTCAACCATTGATTTAGAGCCTAGGGGTCATGATTCAACCCTAAGGGACCAAAACCAAGCTTCTTGAGCAAATCTGGGCAAGTATATACATGTTGGAAGGCTACTATAGGAGATCCTGTAGCTACTATAGGATGTTACAAATTTGCTACAAGAAGTTATAATTCACCGAATGACCAATAAAATAAAATCCAAATTGGATGAGAAAAATTATTTTATTGACTAGGATGTCTTAGGTTTCCATTCCAAGTGGAATCACTCAAAAAGACCTTTGTTAACCCATGCTAAAAAATAGCAGAAAATTACTAGTCTAAAATATAGAAATTCGAGAACTAGTGAGCTAGTAAATCTATCGAATGCCTAACCTAATCAAGTGCAAATGCAATGGGGTAAATTTTTCATTAACTAGAATTTTTTTTGATCCAATTCAAGTGGAATCAAATCGGTTTAATTTCATTAGAATGCTCTAAAAAATAGCAGAAATTTACTGTTATTTGCCACAAGGGATTCCCAGAAAGCTAGATTTGAGAATAAGAAAACTAATCCAAGTAGCTCAATGATTACTATGACCTTCCAAAGTTGTTTCAATGATGCAATGATGCTTGTGATCCTACAAAATAACTTACTTCAACCATTTAACCCAATCCTACAACAAGAAATCATTAATATTAAATGTAGAAATAGATAAAAGACAAGAATAAGAGATGCATGTGAATAAGAAGTGAAAAGAAGAAAAGTAAATGATACAAAAGGGCTCTGAGGCTCAAGTGATGGCGAAGCCCAAGGAAACTTGGAGTCCTATGGAGGAGACCAATATTTAGAAGCTGAACATGGCACCAATCTTCATTATTTCCATCAATACAATTACATCCCTCCAAGAAATGAAAGTGGAGCTACAAAAATACGAGTTCTCTCCTTAGGAAGACTAAGAAAAATCATACCCTAGAGGAAAATTCGACTTGGTACTTATATAAAATGATTAGGAAGCATTACCCATGAAAGTTGGAAGCTTTCCCCACCAAAATCCATCAAATAGTGGATCTGGTTCCCAATACTAGGAATTTGCATTAAATGACAGGGAACACATTCCTACATTTTTCAATCATTGGAGCTCCAGAATCTCTACAATAATTTCAAAATATTTTCTTGATTTATTATTTAATATTGATCCTCCTATATTAGGGAGCAAGTCCCTAAATTATCTACTCCTCCAAATTTTCATAATCTGCCTAATATTCTCACATTATTCCACAAAAATAAATAATATTAGGCACAAATATGCAATTATCCAGAAACCTTCCTAATGAAGATATTAAAGTTAAAAATACATTATCTAATGCAAAAGGAGAGGTTTAATGTGTTTAAGGATGGTCAAATGGGCCTTAATTTATGTCTAATTTAGAGGCCCATCACCCATCACACCATGGCTTTGGAAATGCAAAAGGAAAGGCTAAAGAACATTATCACACCTAGAAAGTCCCATGCCAATGACAACAAGATAACCAAGAACACACATGAATAACCATGCATGCCAAAACTAGAAATGAAATGATACATGCAAATCAATACACGCAATTAATCTCATTATAGCCACTTGATCTGGCTCTTCTTTTCTTGATCTTTTTGTTGTCCTTTGCCTTATTTTCTTTCCTTGATCCAATGCAAAAGTGCTCCAAGAAAACTCTTTGTCCAAGTGTATGAGAGAGAGAGAGAGAGATAATAGAGAAAGAACTCCAAAACTGAACTGACAAAAGTCTACGAAATTATCCTCAAAATCTTTGTTTATTAGTGAGGCCTCTATTTTATTCATTTTCCATTATTTTTCATTATTTTCCTTCATTTTCCTCTTCACATGCAACCTGTGACCTTTCACCTTTATTTTCTCCTGATTTCCATTATTTTCATAAATAAAATTTCAATTAATGCCTCACACCTTTCCAAAGCCTTTGTGATTGCCTTTGAAAATTTCCTTATGCCATAATAACTGAAATGAAAACCCACTAGGATGTTTTTCCCACCATTCATCTTGGAATATGTGTCTCTGACCTTGGTCTTATTTCCTTTATTAACTTTATTAAATGGATTTTTGAGGAAGGTTGTTACAAAACCCTCCCCTTTGGGGAACATTGTCCTTGATGTTTAATGACACCTGCAACTAGCAAGACTAAAATCAAAACATACTTCCCATGGAGCTATTTAACATAGCTCATTGCAGTATTTACAATGAACCACTACTGAAAAAATGGAAAAAATGTTGTTTATTAGAGCTTTATAACATAGCTCATTACGGTATTTACAATAGAAACACATATACTTATTCACATTTGCTTTATCCAGCAAATAACCATAATGTCTATGGATCTTTATATATCCAACTTGATACGGTATTTACAATAATATACACATATGCTCAACCAGCAAATAAAAGGATACGATACCCACATCAACAAGGAAATCCATAGGCTTTCACCTCCACCCTTAGATTAATACCAAGATTTTCCTCCTTCACAAGAAGTCCATAATGCACTATCAAAAAGAAATATGTATCCAATGTCCAGTGTTACAATCATGTGCCACTTGTCCTCTCAGTGAATAGTTGTTGGCCCATTGTTCCAAGGCACACTCCCAATGTGCATCTAATGCCATCTGGCAATGCTAATGACCAAAAAAAAATCCATTCCCCAACCTTCCCTTCTCTACTACACAATCCCTTGGGAAATCTAGTCACCCCCTTCTGTGCAATCACTCACCTTCCAATTTCCTTTACATCCCCTATCCTAGGTGATCTATCCCTTGGCAAGGTTTCCTCACATTGGAAGGTTCAAAAACCAAGGCATATACCTGCCTCAAAACCATCATATTAGTCATAGCATGCTCATGGAAATCAATGGACACTATAGGGTATCAATGTCCCATAATGGCCCTACTCCTACAGTTCTTTACCAGCATACTGCTGCCTATTCCTATTCTTTTTTCTACTACTGCTAATTCTTGTAGTCAGTTTCAACAATCCAAACCAAGTCTTTCCTACTTTCTTGTACCAAACATATAATATCCATTAGATTCAAATAAATTGAAATAATTTCAAATCATACCTCACTGGTGGCCCATCAATAAGGTATACTTGCACTTATATTCACTTCCTTTCACAACAAGCCAAACCATCTCTTGACCAAATCATCATGTATAAACATATCACATATTGTTAGCTCAAAACACAACCATCATAGATCAAAATCATGAATCGCATGCAATCATCATAAAACATAATCATAGATCACATGCACAATAAAACTAAAATAAAATACTCATACTTATCCTTTAATCGGTCCTTCTCTTCCACCTTTATCCTTTGTCATTTTTGTACACACACCAGATTGGTTGCCACACCTAGCAAACATCTAGTGCCTTTTTCTTTTCTTCAATCACATATACATACATAATGTAAATCACAACCCATACATCTAAACATAGTGTAGGACACAACACACGGCATACACCTACACCTAATATACATCATGACACAAATACCTACATCTAGTGTACAACAGAAGACAATACATGTACTACATAGAGTACAACACAACGAATACACATGTCACGATACCAAAACTACATGTACAACATGCACACAATACCACATGTACACCAATACCATATGTACAACATGTACAGAGTACCATATGTACACGGCACCACCTGCACAACATCACATGTACGCCACACCACATGTACAATGTGTACACAGCGCCACATGTACACCACACCATTTGTACAATGTGTACACAATACCACATGTACGTAGCACCACATGCACAACATGTACACAACACCACATGTACGTAGCACCATATGCATGACATGTACAAAAAACCTCCTGCACACTAAACCACATGTACAACATGTACATAACACCACATGCACACAGTACCACATGTACAATCATGCACACAACACCATATGTACATAGCACCACATGTACAACATGCACACAACACCATATGTACATAGCACTACATATACAACATGTACATAACACCATTTGTAGAGAGAACCACATATCCAAAATGCGCATAACATCGCATATCCATCATGCATACAATACAATATGTGTGCAACATCACACATCCAACATGTACATAGCACCATCTATACCCAGCATTGCATATGCAATATGCACACAACAACATATATACAAAAGTCACTCAACAGCCTAGGTACAATCATTGAATGTAAAATATGCATAACATATACACAATAGTAGCACTACACATCCAAAACCACATTGTCTCTACCAAGAAACCTTGCTTCCAATGTCTCTCTATCATCCATGCTTATCCTAGCATGTCACAGATCACATTGTTTTCATTTCATTGATGTATCTCTCAACATTACATGTCCATAACATAAACATAGGCATAGTATAAAGACATAATAGCAACTCATATCCACATGATATTGACCTCATCAATTTGTTGAGGCTACTCTTCCCACTTGATTCCCCATAAGACCAAGAACCCTTTTCATACCCTTCACCTACATAAACAATCATTATTCCAAAGAATGATCCATGATAACCCTATCAGAAAGTGACATAGACACATACATACATACATACATATATAAAAACATTAGCATAAAACAATCATGATTCCATTAAAAAATGGCATACATACATACATATATACATATAAATATTAGCATTAAAGAATCATGATTTCTGACAACCCTGTCAGACAATGACATACATACATACATGTGTACATATATAGACATCAGTGTAATCATGATCACAACATAATTACAAATAGCATAAGGTCAAGGTTAAGAGAACTCTCTTTATCCATCCACAGCATGCACAACATTGAGAACAATGGTTCCCAACATAGCCAAGGCATCTGAGGCCTCAAATCCATTTACTTTACCTTTTTGGTTACCTTTCTCATGTTTTTACAGCCATTCCCCATTTACCACAATGGACCCAACCAATATAACCGACTATCATATTCTTACCTTCGAATGCCCTTACTCATGCACAAAGCTTCATTTGAGCCTTACATTACCTATCAGATATCACACAACTCTCCCCGAGCTCCATTAACTTCCTCCTTCCCAACCAATTAACAAGACTCAAAACAAGGCAAGAACAAGAAACAAACAAGAATAAACCATGAAAACCAATACAATAAGACACCACAAACAAAGTGGCATGATCATGCACTAGACACAATCAAAACTACAAATCAAGCACAACAAATCACAAAATACCAAAAGCACAAGACTAGCAACAAAAGCCATGACTCAATCCCCATGGGTTCCCAATGCCTTCAAGGAAAGATCAACTTTAGCTTTCTTCAGATTTCATGGCAGAATCTTTTCCATGAAATCCCCTGCATTGTATTTTTATAAACACACAATTTTTAGTTCATAAATAAATATAACATTACACTGATTACCTTACCTTGTTTTGCTAGCACACTGACTTGTAACTGAACACGTACATGCCACCTCTCAAGGGACCCCAATTCTATTGATGGACTAGCTATAACTAGACACCAGCTCTTATAAATGTCCATTACATGTTCACGAATATAGCATATATCCACATAATGTCAGACAAAAATCAAGGTTAAGAAGATTTCTTGTATTCATGCAACGCACTGATTCGTTTGGAACTGCAGTTTCCAAACATTGCCAAAGGAATTATTACCCAATTCCTTCCTTTTACCTTTTTCCCTATTGCAATTGAGTTTTACTATGTACTGTCACATCACCCAACAGTTAGTTATATAAACACATCAACTATTACCTTGTCATGGTAATATCAAGCATGTTTCCATGCAACTGTTCACATATGTAAATCACACATTCCAAATATCAATACATCATGTCCATTAATTGAAATCAACATTTTGCTAAGACTCCGATAAGATCCTCGAGCTAAACTAGATCTGGGTTTTATCACAAAATTCATTTTTCACATGATTTCACTAGATGTAAATTCCTTCTTGAAAGATGTTTGGTATTTCAGGTTTAGTCTCTCAAACTTTCAATATTCAGCTTCTGATCGGATTCAAGGTTCTATTTTAGTGTATTCATCTCCATGCAAGGCTCTTGTAATTAACTAGGGTTTAGAGTGTGTATCTCTCATAAAATTATGGAACTATGAATTTGATTGTTATGAAACTAGCTCAAGAAAAAGATAGAAAAGATAGATCAATGCCTTAAAATTCAGCCTCTTCGAGGGGACAACCTCCTTTACATTACATAAATGAACAATTCTTGGATGATTCAAATGAAAAAACCTTATTTCTATATATAGGAGCCTAAGGAGTCACAATATAACCCAGCTGACCTAACAATAATAATATAAAGCCACAAAAATAACAATAGAGGGA
>APFE030719724.1:2257-33638 GCA_000404065.3 Pinus taeda
AGATCCCTTTCCTTTATCAGCAGCTTTAGATTTACACTCCCTTCTGAAGTGCCCTTCCTTTCCGCATTTCCAGCACACCACCTTTGTGGGTTTTCCTGGAGATTTAGATCTCTCTCATTAATGTGGGAGGTTTTTGGGCTTTACCCCCAAAAGGCCTCATACTAATGGAGGTATTTGTCCATCCTTATATACTCATGATCCTCCCCACTTCTAGTCAATGTGAGACTTTGGTCGTATACCCAACATATCCCAGAGACTGAACCTAGGTCATGCCAAAAGTGATTTTGTCCTAATTGGCACGCAACTTGTGTTGCCGCAATGTTTGGAGAACCTATCGGATGTGGTGGAGGTGCCCTACCCAACTCTGGCTGAAGATCTGGATGTTATCCAAGTATACCACTACAAATGATTTGGTGAATAGCTGAAAGATGTCATCCATTAGCCTCATGAAGCTTGCAGGAGCATTCGTCAACCCAAAAGTCATAACCAACCATTCGAAAAGGCCCTCCTTGGCTTTGAAGGCAGTCTTCCACACATCGGATGGTTCAATTGGTACCTGATGATAGCCGGACTTCAAGTCGATCTTGCTGAAATATTTGCCCCCCTTTAGTTGGTCTATAAGGTCATCAATCCATGGGATCGGGTACCTATTCCGGACAGTGATCTTGTATAGCACCCTATAGTCAATATAGAGTCTCCAAGTCCCATCCTTCTTCTCTACCAACACGATCGGGCTCCCATAGGGCAATGAACATGGACGGATGTGACCTTTCTGTAGCAGCTCTTGAATCTGCCTCTTGATTTCGTCATTTTCCATAACGGAGCATCGATATATTGTTCCATTGGGTAGCATTGCACATGGGGTCATATCGATGGAGTGTTTGACCTAATAGTGCAGAGGCACCCCTATGGGGGAGGTGAAGATGTCCTCGTACTCCTCCATGACCTTTTCCATCTATTATTGTCATGCGGAGGGATCCTATTTGGAGGACATGGTGTTAGCTTGAGGGGGCCTAACCCAGGTTCGGAGTTAATTAGCCAAAAAAATCCCTACACTACTGGCCCTTTCAGCATCAACCCATGGTGCGCAAACTGAAGTCTCACCAGAAGCAGTATGGGACGATGTTGGAACCAAGTTTTTGCACCTTGGAGATGTCTGAGGGGTCGATTTAATCCAACTGTCCCTACCTTCACACAGGTCGCTTCGTGCACTATCCTGACCTGCAAGACCTTAATGATCTATCAAGATCACCCTTCACGCATCCCTAACCAAGGGCTGAGATGCTTTCGTGCTGCTAGGGCAGCGATCTGCGCTATTCCCCCAAGTTACACCGTGTATCTTACTTATCTTCTTAAAATTATTAGTTAACTTCACGTAAACAGATACCTTATCTCACATTTACTCAATAAACACAATCAGATATGTTCACGCACCATATAGACAACATAAATGCAATTTATACCTAATATATTTGATATAGAAAACAAGAAATAAATACAGAGAACTGATGTAAAACTTCTCTTTATTAATGCTTCAACAGTTATAGACTTGACTCGCCTTGCGCACTCAGCTACAGGGGTCCGCACACTCAACTGCATAATACTAGGCCTCTACACACTCAGTTGCATAGCCTTCTCCTACTCTACAACCCAAAGACTTAACTCTACAATTAGATATTCTTCTATCCTTCTATTCCATCATCATTCCTTATAATTCTATTCTTATTATGTCTCAACTGCTTAGAACCTCGCTCTATTTATACAATCCCATGGTCTGTGGACCATGGGTAGATCTCTAAAGCCAAAATTACATTACAAAATTGAGGGTGGACAACCCTATGACTCATTTACAACTTCACATTCCACGCCCACAAAATGTGGAGTCTTTACATCATATTTACAACTTTTAACCAAAAATTGGGCTTTAAGCCCCAAAACTTCCCATGGGGGATCTTTCACCCAATAGGCCCCCAACACAAACATCACGACTCGCCCTCGAGTCAGTGGAGATATTTGCGTGGAGAACTCCTAGCTCTACCTAGACTGTTGCAAGATCAGCAACGCACTTAGCAGTTACCTGCTTCACTTCCTGGACGCGTTGTTCTGAAACTATTGTAGCTGAACTGCTTCCCTGAACCTATTTATAGTCTCGTGCCTCCTTTCAGCTGCCTGGAGTGCTAGGACTGTACTTCTATCAGCTAGTTAGATAGTTGGGCCACCCGTGTATGGATTCAACCGACTTCCATTCACTTTTCCTGGGAAAGGTTCTCCATTTAACTTTACCAACTGCACTGCGCCTCCATCTTTGACCTCCTTAATAACATACAGTCCCAACCAATGCATTCTGAGTTTTCCTAGGAATTTATCATACTTACTATCATACAGTAACACCAAATCATTCACCTTGAAGGTTCACAACTTAATATGTCGATCGTGTCAGGCCTTTTCGCGCTGCTTTTCTACCTGTTAGTGAAAGCCAACCAAAAATCACTCTTCCTCGAGTTCCTCCAACTGCGCAAGCCTCTCCTCAAGGGCTCTGCAGGCCATCATACCTGTGAGTGCTACTATGCGTAGACTAGCAATGATGTATACCATCAGCATTACGGCTTCCACTCCATAGACCAGCCGGAAAGGTGTCTATCCCATCAATTTCTTGCATGTCATCATACAAGCCCATAATATTGTGGGTACACGCAGGTCCCAATCACTTCATTGCGAATTGCATACCTTGTCAAATTTTTTCATGTGGATAACCTTCTTCATGATTGTTCTTCCCGCATACTGTATGCCCAACCTTAAGAGCCAACTGCACATCTACCCCCCCAACACATGCTTATTGACCATACTTCTCAGCGCGGAGTTCATCTGCATCCATGTAGGTGGTTTTCCATATGCCTGCACCCGCCTGGCTAGATGTGTGCATGGACCATCCTGCCCATTGTATTTATCTTCCAATTGCACTCTAGGCTTCCTAAACCATGTGCGCATCATCCTTCTACATTCGTGACAGTCATCAAATCTCCATTTGTGCGTACCCCACCATCTTGCAAGCGTAGTGCGCAATACCCAATTCAAAGCCTGGAAACATTGCTTTTCTAGCACCTCCCTTTCAAATTTAATCAAGAGGTATCTACCTCACTTATGCCATCATAAGTAGGCAGGTACCTTACTTTTATCGATACACATCGTAGCGACCTTGTCATCATAATACAACTCAGTGTAGTCACCTCATGTAACCGGTTCTACCATTGCTCCATTTCCTCATCCGAATCTAAAGTACAGGAGCTCTCACACTCCCATGCAACTCCTCCATCTGCAGTGGGATTCACCTTGTCCTGGTTTCGTGTTGTTATCTTATAGATGCAATCCAAATCATCATCACTTTCATAGTCGCGCACCAGCTTTGTATAGCGCAATCCTTCAACAGGGTATAGAGGTATAACTACGCGTAGTGACTTCTTTTCAAAAATCATCTTGCACTTCTTCAGATTAATCATCCTGTTCATGTCAGTGGCCCAATCAATTCCTAAGAGCGCAAGATATGGATTGTTGTCAACAACAAACTCTATGACTTCAAAGTCTGCTAGCACGCTTTCTCTCTCAATATCCATAGAGAGTCCCTGCAATTGCCCCATGGGTATTATCTTCTATTGGTTTTCCATTCACAACTGATTAGGAGACCACTGTAGTGTAGGCCTCCCCATGCACTCCCATGTATTTTCGGCAAAACATTCACGTCCAATCCTAAATCCAAAATTACTCGATACATCTCATATTCTCCAATCTACACGGTTAACGTCATTTCTCTTCCCGTCCTTGTCTTATGCTTTCCAATATTCTGGACTACGTGTGGTTCTCTTGGTGTGGTCCCAACGCATCTGTTAATGAGTTTCTGTAATCCTTTTACAGCCTTACTATCACACAGTAACTTCATGAATGTCTCCAAGAATGTCGTAAGTATAAATGGTTCCATCTCCAGCTCCGGTCTATCTTTGCTTCCTGAAGTGGAGACATCAGCGAAGCTTTTCTTAGCTTCCACGAAGGTTTCTCGAGCATGCTCCAAATCAAACTCTGCTTCTTTCACTGGAGCTTGGCAAACCCAAGTACTATCTTCAAGTTGTTTGCCTTTGTCATCTCCTGTCGCAATTCCACTTAGAAGCACAATGTTCACATTTGGACCTTCCTCGCGTGGCTCAGACCCCATCATCTGCAGGTTCTGAGTCAGGGGAGCCAGTAGCGCTCCTTTGTCATGTATCCTAGCTATCAGCATAGGAAAATATTCTATCTCATGATCAAACAAGGTGCAATATAAACACGACAACCACATCAGATTCATACAATCACGGGCATAATTTCCTATCCCTCCGCAATTGTAGCATATCAACTGACCACGACCTCTTCCAGGCCCTCCTCCGCCTCACCCTCGTCCACACCCATGAAATCCAGTTCGTTCCACTCCTGCATTCTACTAGGCCTCTGCACACTCAACTGCAGAGCCTTCTCGTACTCTGTGACCCAAAGACTCGACTCTACACTTAGATCTTCCGCTATCCTTCTATTCCATCAGCATTCCTTCTAATTATATTCTTATTATGTCTCAACTACTTAGAGCCTCGCTCTATTTATACAATCCCATGGTCCATGGACCATGGGTAGATCTCTAAAGCTAACATTACATTACAAAATTGAGGGCAGAAAACCCCATGACTCATTTACAACTTCATGCTCCGCACCCACAAAATGCGGAGTCTTTACATCGGATTTACAAGTTTTAACCAAAAACTGGGCTTTAAGCCCCAAAACTTCCCTTGGGGGATCCTGTGCCCAAAAGGTGGCCACTGTATTCTTCTTTCCCTGAGGGCATATCATCAGGGAAACCAATTTCCCAGTTTTGGAAATGAGCTTACTGCATTGTTTTGCAGTAACCAAAGAGATGGCGGTAGGTTGTGCTACCTCTGTATCCTTTACAACTTATTTCCCAATGTAACAATAATAGCACGAGGCCTTGACTCATACATAGCATGTTGCTTCCATAATTATGGTTGGCCTAATAATACATCACAAACTTCAAGGGGAGAAACGTCACATAATACCTCATCGTGAAGGGCTTGATGTTGTATGGAAGGTGACAATGTTGGCTCACGCGAAGATCCCGTCCTTGGTGAAGCCACCCGATGGTGTATGGTTGTGGATGTACTATGGTTGGTAATCCCAACTGCTTCATGACCTCTACCTAAATTAGGCTCTTTTGGCTCCTGCTATCGACAATGAACTGTAGTGGGGAACCCTTTACCCACATCTGGGAATGGAAGAGGTTCTCTTCCTCCTCTGAATCTTTGGGTTCCTCCTTCTGGATCTTTGTGGTGGCAACAGTGGTGTTGGGATCCGCATCAATAATCCACTTCTCTTTGTCATTTCCCTTGTCGGGTTCTGACTCAGAGTCATAACATGCATCTGATTTCGAAGCCTTTAGCTTGGCCACCAGTGACTGCTTGGCCCGACACTCGCTTGTGTTGTGAGTGGAGCTCTTATGGAATTCACACCACTTTCCTATGTCCTTGTTCAGCTTCGCAACATTGTTCTTTGCTTGTAGCTTTGGAAATTTGTCTTGGGCTGCCCCGCCTTGGCTTTGTCCTTTGTTCTTGTTGAGATTGCAACAAGATGATGGAGCTTAGTGAAAAGAGTCGCCTTCACTAAGTGGGCCCGCAGGCAAATTATGGCGCAAAGTATATTTTTAGACTATTTCTATTTTTAGACATATGGATCATGTCTATGAGTTGCAGGATGTTGTTTATGGATGATTGGTCAAGTTGGAAAAAATATATGGACTTCTATTTTTAGACAACAGCGGTGACACTGTCAAGTCTAAATATAGAGCAATCAAATATTATTAGCTCATAATAATATTTAGACTATAAACTTTATCTTATTCTCTTGGAGCACTTCAGTTTGAGCTACAGATATGGCACATGTAGCTGTCAGAAGGAAATAAATTTTCTTTGTAGGTAATTTGAGTTGTTGCATGCATGACCTCAGTTAGAACTCAATCAGTTGAGTTTGGTGGAGTTGATGGAGTTGTGTTCAGTTTGACTTGGTTAAACTAGTTGTAATTATTCTAACTGCAAATAGACTAATGATGAGTTGTTAAACTAATTATTAACTCATAATGCAACTAAAGAATACATCATTTAACTCTGTTGCATGTCAGTGCATGTTCAGTTCAGCAGGGACACGTGTTAGAGGATCAGATTGCTATCAATTGTGACTATAGTTGTGCATGACGATTTGCACAATCAATGGGATTGAGTTATGCCAATGAGAATGGGCCAATACCAAGTGATTATAGCCTCTGGTCACGTGATTCCCAATGTGAGTGATTCTTTTGAGGTAAATACGAGTTTGGTTCAACCATTCTCATCCATTCTTGTGCAGGTATTGAGCAGTGGAGGCAGGCAAGCAGTGGAATAGATTTGGAGATCAAATCTGAGTTGTATTGTGTGTAACAGGTGGAGATAGTGCTGGATACTTGTGAGAAGTATTGAATATTGTAATGTTACATGTTCTCAATCATTAATATACAGTTAGTGTGGGGTTTTCAGTTGTAAGCTTTCCCCGGGTTACATACTGTGTTAATGTGTGCATGCTCTTGATGTTTTGTTGTTAATGATGTTGCTATATTGATGATCAACGTAGAGGAGCTTATGTATTGTGTATGTATTCCAAAATAGTACATGATCAGGATAATCTCCATTGAATATGTGTTTATTATTCAAAATTTCTACAGTTCTGCGGTTTGGGGTCACCTTTCCCTTGCTTCGGATTCACAGATCCAAAGTCTCACTTATTCTGTTTAAAGTTTTGCTTGATATTAATGGCATATTGATATGTCGTTCCAAGCAAGGAGATGTCCAAGAATTCCATCTCATCCTGGATGTACTTATGCAGGAAGCAGTAGTACTTGAGAACCAAATGCTTCTCAGTTTCCTTGATACCCAACTTTGTGCGAAGGGTATGAAAAACATTGGTAAACTCTGGCACATCTTGGTCCCTTTCCTGTCGCAATGTTGTCCACTTTATGGATTTATCCTCATAGCTCCCGACAGGGTAGTACTGCTCCTTGATGGCATCCCTGAATGAGTTCTAAGTGGGTGGGGCTGAAAATAGTGAGTTCGTAATTTCATCATTCTGCTCACAGTAGGTTTCCCACCAGTCCTTGACATGGGGGACTGCTTTGAGAAGTGCAAAAGTTTTTCCCGGATGGAAAAATCATGAATGGAAAAATATCCTTCTAGAAGATTTAATCATTTATCTATAGCATCTACATCTATCTGACCCTCAAATATGGGAATGCCAAATTTAACTTGTACCTTAAAGGGTGTGGCGCTTCTAGAGTAGCTGTCGGAAGTATATACGTCGCCCTTGGGTAGCCACTGAAGGATCTGGGAAAATTTGTCCATCATCACGTTCCTTTGTCGCTCAAGGGCTTCTTTGAGCAATATTTTGATAGGATCTCCTACCCCATCGTCTCTCTTTTCATCTGCCATGGGAGGTCGTCGGGATTTGCGAGGTTGGTCTTGCAAAGGTTCGACCACTTCAAGCCCTAATTCCTTATATGTTGACCTCGTTGGGAACATGCAAAGAAAAATAGAGAAAGAGTAGACCACTCTAATACCACTGATCTGGATTTAAATGGGAACATAACAAATTATAGATATAACCATAAATAAAAAGATGCAATAGAAATAAAACTTCATTTCATTAATATCGAATACTGAAATATTCTTACAAACATAATGGGAATAAGACTAGCTCGAGCAATGTTAGCTTATCTTTGAGAAGAGATGTGGTGGCTACATGCCTCTAAACTACATTACAATGAGGCTCAAAGGCCTATTTATTTTTTAGAAACAATGGAAAACCTTAAACAACAAAAACCTAACCCTAGGAGATGAAGCACCAAACTATGCGCCTCGTTTGCGTAAATTGGTACGTCAACTTCCCGGGGTTGTAACTTTGGCATACGATATCTGTTTGACGTGCACAATACCTCGTTAGAAATATCTATCTGAGGACTAAAACTTTTGAGTGAGAAACATCATTCCATAACCCATATTACTCCCGGTTTTCCCAAAAAATGTCGTTTAGGGCCTCAAAATAGCTCCAGAAGTTTAGGACCCGAAAAAATGCCAAAAATAGTAAATTGTGCTACCAATAAGGAAACTAAAAAACTAAAAGAAACAATGGTGGGCATCCAAGTGGAATAGGTGGGTGGCAACCAATATCTTCCTGGATCATCTGAGGCACTGAACAATGATGAAAGTTAGAACCAAGGTACACCACCCGCTAGACAACTCTCCTGGAATAAATGTGTTGAAGTCGACAGAAGAGGGCTCACCAGAGATGAGGCAATGAAGATTCCTCAAGGCACGAGTATCATAGTCATGTGACTAATGTATTGACACCAGGTATGATTATGGAAGGAGAAAATATGAGAGGTGGACTGGTGACTTCCCTTCTCGAAGCATAATATGTTAGAAAATTATATATCACAGAGGAATGGAACACATATAATATTGCATAAATATAAACACAGAAAACGCATAAAACCATAGAGACACAGATATACGTGGTTCACCTATTTTGGGCTATGTCCACCCCGAACATCCAGTCCTTCCTTTCTATTGTCCAGCAAAATGAAGAGACACAACCTACATCAGATCCGTTGTAATATCCTCTGTTTTCTCTCACAGTCTCACCTCTCTATTTCTCGCTTGGAGAATACACATCATCTCACACAGCCTCAATTCAATGCCCTCATACAAAGAAAGGGGTTGCCTTCTAGGCAAAAAACCCTAAACTAAACATAAGTTCTACCGTCAAATCATCCACCTAATGAATGGCCCAAATTGACTAGAAATTACTATACTTTTACAAGGAAATTTTACATATGTTTTTAGCTTCGGAGGCGCTGCCCCTGAAACCCTCACTGGGGGACCGTTGGCCCCCAGACCCCCCAACCAAGGGGGATCAATCCCCCCGAACCCCCATGGGGGCGACAAGTCCCCCCCACATGGAGGGGTGTACAAACTTCTTGGGGTATACATCTGGCTGAAACAAAGACCTCTAAATAATCATGCTCCACACCCAACATGTTATGCATGGTTCACCTGGCAGCGACTGACTTGATTCCAGAGGGGTTGGTCAATTACTCATATGAAGGCTTTTCAAAGATGGATCAGTATAGTTGGAGGTCAAATATGAGCACAATGGGATGAATGTCACAAAAATATGGATGATATACTACAACAGGACTCAAGGGGACTCGAAATAGACTCCATGGATGCAAGGGTGACTCATCTATGATGCTCTAAACAAGGGTGAATCGATGATGCTGCCACATGGGGGAGGCTCAAAGGGTACCATAAAAACATGAGTAAAAAAAGGTTACCCATGAATAAAATCGACACATGATTCGACGAGTGCAAAGGTAAAGTGGTACCAGAGTACATGCGGCTCACATGAAGAAATTTGATTTTAATAGGCAACAAATTGAGACCTCGTGGAAAAAAATCCATTCCTGGTGAAGTGTCAAATTACCAAAAAATAAAAAGAGACCCATTATGAAACTCAGTGATATATTTCCAAAGGTTCTAACGATTCGTCAAACTAAGATACGATTTGGTCACAATGGGTGACAAAAAAACTAGGGTTTTTCCTATAAAAGGGCTTTTTACCCCCAAATCCAATTCATTTGCATAGTGAGTTGTTGGGAAATTTGGAGAGGAGGAGAATGGCCTAAACCTTAAGGAGATCGTAGCAGACAAACCAACCATAGGAATTCAGATCTACGAGTTTCAAGTATGTGGCCTTACTTGTATAAAATGGCCTTAATTCTTCTTGGAAGAATGGTTCTTCGTGAAGAATTAAGGAAATAAAGGAATACATGAATGAACTACTAGAGAAGGTCTAAGATCATCCCTGCCCACCATGTCAAACATGGGGACTAGTTGGTAAGTGTGGTATCACATAGAGTACAATATTTGAAGATATGGTATCAAGCATCTATGATATGTGATGTGTATATGGCTCGTTGGAGAGACTAGTAGGACAAACTATCCAAGGAATGAAAGGATAATTGACCATACCTAGATTTTTTATTCTAGGCTTAGACTTATGTTAATCAAGTGAGAATGTGTCTAGGGGACACCATGCCCCCAAGCATAAGATACTACCCCCTAGTATATGTGATGGAGGGGATTTACCAAGTATGCAAAGGTGCAAATGATATCCTTAACTAAATGAGTTTATGGAGTGTCATTATGTTCTAAGTGCTCAAATAAGGGATTCAAGAATTCGGCCCTACTGGCATGAGATCCTCCAGAGGATAGTGATTAGGCATAGGGGCGTATGTGCCCCCATTTTTATATGTATGGTTATAGCATGCGATGGGCATGTCAAATGTATTTGGAGTAGTGGACTCCAAACACTATATGGATGGTACCGAAAATGGTTATGCACATTGTGGTGTTGTCTCCATATGTTGTTTATGGTTTTCTTCTTGTGGGAAGAACATATGAAGGGTGCAATATGAGAAAGGAAATGATGGATAACCAATCTCACTTGGAACTGCATATATGAATCAAATGAACTAAATTTTTTGGTTCGCAAACATGGTGTGACTATAAAAAAGAGTGGTTTCAGATATAATGAATTGATTCTCACCTAGACAACATGATGATTGTACAACAAAAATGTCTAAGGGACTAGGTTGTTGATGTAAGATGGAGGAATGATTAAGTGGATAATCCCAAGAGTTATATGAAGTGATATGAGACTCTAGAGGTTCTTATAAATGGGGAACAATAATGGTACTAGAGCTAAAACTATCAGATGCACTATGAGGGTTGGGGGGAATCGTTTTTTCTGGACTCTTAAAAGTGGATGCCCCCTTACCCATAGATTGTGTGGTAATGTAATAGCCAAAAGGTGAATGTGGTTCAAATTCGTGGGCTCGAAGGGGTGATGGAACCAATCATCATCAAGGGAGATAAGGTTCACATGTGCATCATCAAAAGGATTGGACGAATGACTAGTAGATGTGACATCTACCGATGTTGAAATCGAAGTTTTAGCTAAAGAGGTTCGATAGAATCACAATAGGAAACTCCAAGAGAGTCCCAATTTATCGATCCCATGGATGACGATAGGTAGAGAACAGGGGTAGAACTATATTTCATCTCGACATCAAGAGGGGGAATCATAATGGTGGATTTGGAAACCTCCTATTCTAGCAAGGCAGTGGGGCTAGAAACCTCAGGTAGAGGGGAAGTGGAATAACTATGAGCAACATCTAACTCACAAAGCAATTGAAGTGTATCGTGAAATTATTCGAGATAGGGACAGTGATAGGAATAATGGCCATAGTTATCACACAAAGAACAAGGGTTATTTGTGCATAAAGATTTGTTCTTATTAGATTACTCAGGTAAGGTGACATGGACCTCAGGAATGTTAGACTCTGGGAAAGTGTCAGAGACCACATTATTAATATGAGGGATATTAGGATAAGTATTGGTGGCATGCCTAGAAATATCACACAAAGTGCATGGAGGAGTAGGCTTTGGTGGTTTTTTGAGCGAGAGTTGCTTGGGGTGTCTTATCTTTGGGTCCCTTTTTCTGGGATTTCATGCCCTCACCAAATGCTATCACAAAAAAATTGGCTTCCTATTGAGATTGTGGTGGAACTGAAGAAAATGAATGGGTAAGAGAAATAGGTTGAACCAGGGTCAAATTTGTGTAAGATTTGAGTTGATTAGGAGGAGTGTTTGCGGGAGGATCAATGTACCATATTGGGATACCCAAGGTAATGTTAGGTAGACTCAATGTAACCATAACAAGGGTAGAAAATATTCATGGCAGTGGGAATAAGAAAGGTATATGACCTAGGGGAATTGCTCCTAGATGGTTAAGATCTGGGGGAACAGTTCCAGGCTAAAAATGATATGTACCTGAATTGGGCCTAGAGGAATTGTACCTAGAGGTTGGGTTGAGTTGGGAGAAGGAGTTTGTGTAGGGGTTGGCTACTGTGAAGGCATACCATACCACTTTTTGGTCTCCCGTGACACTTGAAGTATGCAAACACTGAACGAGCTAGGCTGAGAAGGGGTAGGTGATGGGCCATAATAAGCCCCAAGTAGTGTAGAATATTTATAGAATCCAAGAGACACATTATTAAAGGTAGGGACATTCTAATTTTGAGCCACAGATGACATAGTGGTGTAAGGAGAGGTCTAATACTGAGGTTCATAGTAAGTCAACTGATCGATAGTGATGATCTTTAAAATGTGAGGAAAGCACATCTTGCGAAAGACAACAGATGTAATAGAAGACAAAGCATACGTGTAGCTAGTAGCTATGACCCAACAAGATGTTATAATCTAAGGGGGCATCAGGGAATTCAATATCAATCGATATCGTCTTTCCAACAATATTGACACGAAAGTTGTGATATAAACCAAGGAGCTATGAGGGATGACCATCCCAAGCATGAATATTGATAGTTGATGGGAATAGGTCAGGGGAACTAATTTTCCTCCAAACACTAGCGTCCATCACACAGGTGGAGGCCCCTTTGTCTATTATACACCACTATACAGTGACATTTTTAATGGAGACTCGTATTTGAAAGGAAACAAATGAAGGAAGGGGGGAGGTTCTGCTTTGTCGATGTCAAAGACAATCAGACGATTGTCAAAGGGATCCACAGTGCCTAAAGCAGATAGTATAACTTTCCGTTGGGATGGGCATGTACGGAGGACTCTAGCATTGACATGGTAACATGAGACTGTGTCAAGTAATATATTATTCTGTCAGTATGGATGACTTTATAAGAAGAAACATTTCGACATAATGGACCTTAGGGATCTTGGGTGGAACCTCGACTTCAGGTAGAGGGATCTGTAAGGTGCCATTTGGTGACGACAAAGGCTCAGTGGAAACTTGGTTTGGGAATCAGTCATTGACTTCCCAGGAGGCTTTTCATATTGTCATGACCAAGTCTGGAGGTTGACTTGCTCAGTGTTGACCTCTTTGGAATTCATCATGAGGATCTAGTAAGTCTTCTAGCTAGATTGTGAAGGTTGAGAAGATGAATTACCCTATGTGGTTTGTTCACCCACATATCCTTGATGGGGAAAAGGATTTGTAAGAACAGCTGCTTGTGATGAAGTAGGAGGGGGAGGAGGTGGAGAAATGGGTTGATGTCCTCTAGAAGTAATGGCTTGAGCTTCCCATGCTTGGCACATTTGAGGTAAAAAGGGGCATTCATGAGTGTAATGGCCAAATAATCCTAAACAGGCACAAGGTTTGTTTATACGAAGAGCCTTTTTTTTTTAGCGTTGTCTGCCATGTTGCTAGGTTGTGAGGTTAGGCTGGTCACCCTCAGGGGAATTAGGTGGTGGACCTTGGTTGCCTTGGCTACCTTGAGATGGTTGGTTTTGGTTACCCTTCCCCTTATTCCTTCACTTGGGTTTCAGGGGATTGGTTGCACTCTATTGAGCACATACTTGACCTTGAGGATGTGGTTGTTGTTGTGGTAGAGGTGGAGAAGGCATGGGAGGTTGGGGTGTTGGTGCCGGTGGGGCTGAAGAACTAGTTCGTGCATATGGGTAGAAAGGATTCACGAAAATTTTGGGATAACCAAGTTAAGGAAATAACTTTCCCTGGCATCAATTGATGAAAATTGGGATATGCATATGACGTGCATTTACCTTAGTAAGCATTCTCATGTGATGGATTAGGAGGGGGATAGGTGTAAGTGAAACTGGTCCCGTCCCCCCCAGGGTTGACCATAACTCATAGAAAGTTTAGGATATGGTGATAATTAAGGGTTTAAGATAGATCTAACAATACCATCAAGGACATGAGATTCCCTCGATTCATTAGTAGCACTAGGTCGAGGTAGGTCGAGAAGGATGGTATAAACATAACCTGACTATGCATAGATCATGTCATATTTCAAAGTTATCTAGAGTGCTTCTTTCTCAGACTAGGGGAAGTGGGATGTGGCATCTTTATCTATGGGGGCCAAAATCATTTTAAGGAGTTACTCTATATAGACATGATCTTCAAACTCAAGGGCTCTACACATGCTCCTCCTTATGTACCATTCTTCAACATGGTCAAATAGGTGGGTGGATGAAGTTTGACGAAAAGAGGTCAAGATTTCAGTTCCGGTGTCATATCAGAGAGGTAGCTGGAAGTATGACATAAAATCTTTGGTGAGAGTCATGAAGGAATAATGGGAGCCATGTATTTGGTCCACATACCACTTGGCAGTAACTTTAGTAAGGGTGTGTTGGAAAAGACGAAGATGGATGGATCCTTTAGTGATGGAATTAAATTAACACCACATATGAAAAGAGAGAACATGATTTGTGGGGTCTTCTCCATGATTACCTTCAAAATTGGGGATGTCAGAAGGAATTTTGGCAAGCATAGCAGGCTAATTGGGGTCATGGAGAAGAGGATCGTTAATGAGTTGGCTGAAATCAAGAAGTCTCAAACCAGCCATATATGGGATAAATGGAAGATTAGTGACCATACCGATAGAGGTTCTGCCTGTGGGGTTAACTTTTCCCACACCCACATTGGTTCCTGACATAGTGGTGGTACGAGGTTGGGAAGATGTGGAATCAAAGGAAGAACTAGAGTCAATATGGGGACTCAGTGGAGGACTAGGAGTATGAACTCTAACTTGATGAGGAGGAATAAGATGTCCTAAAGGAAATTGGGGGAGAAGGCTACAAAGTCTCTGTGAAAAAATCCTAGGGGCACAACGATGCCAAGGCAATGATGACTTAATAGACAAAAGGGGGATTATAGTAGAAAAGAGCAATAAACAATAAGTGCTAACTAACTATTTAAATATGCTACTCTAACTAAGCAAACATGTATTATCAAAGAAAAAATTACCTCTAGCCTATAGGGGATATAAATAATCAAACAGGTCCTAGATCTAATATTTCATATATCCTTCCAAGAGACTTCTTACTTGATAGAATATGATCCTCGCAAGCATATTTGTCTAAAGAAAGGTGGGGTAGAGAACCAACTGCTACCCATAGCCAATCCTAAGGGTGTTTTCCCATGATTATTCATTATTTTTACCTTTGTCCCGCGGAGGTGGTTGTTACTGAGCTTCTTGTTGATTAGCCAAAGGATGGGATTCCATGCTAAGGGTTGGGTAGCCCTTAGGATAATTGCTCGCATGATGACCTACACTAACCCCCTCTAAATCAGATTTCTGATGTGCTCTGGATTTGGACAGTGGGATGGTGAAGGATTTTAAGCTCCCAAATATGTCAATAAGATATGTCTCAATGTAAGTGATTTTTGGGTGTTATTGGAAGCATATCCCATTGATCCTACACCTAACTACATAGATTGTCTTAGCCTTGGAGCCCAAGTGAGCTTAATCTATGTGAGTTGAATTATTAAGGTGTTGTAATTCATGTATTGGCTTGGTGATGTTAACCAAGATCATGTTCACTTAGGGTGTGAAAGTGTGTGTGAAAAGTGTGTTTAGTGTATGATTTAATTGAATATGTTCATGATGCCATCTATTGCTAAAACTAAAGTGCCAAAAAACTATAAATAATGTTGAAAAATGGATGGTAAAATGAACAACAAATCCAAGCAAAAAACCCTCCACTCAAGAATGTTATCAAGCATCTAAGAAAAAGGATGGAAAAAAAGCAACTCAAAAACACACAAATGGCCAAAATATCTAATGTCTAAGGGACTAGGATCTAAAGGCACTAGGCTACTGAAAAGTTGCAGACAACCAACAAAAATCTGTGGTGAAAATGATGGAAAAGGTTAGGCAAGAAGATCCAAGAACCTAGGATACATAAGGGGATCCTAAAGGGGAAATAAAAGCCAAACTATAAATGGAGTAAAACGATGAAAAAAATTATCCAAAAGAGTTGTAAAACAACAACAAAAAACCCTAGAAATTAATGGTTGAAAGTGTTGTACCCTAAACTCCTCAACTCAGCATGTCTCTTCCTAAATGATGGAGGTGTACATTAAACCCTAGGGGAATTTTTCCTTCCTCACTGAGAAATTACTAAGAGAATATATTCCTAGGGGTGACTCGGGAAGGAACATAAACCCTTCCTAGCACACACACAACACAGTCGGAAAATCTAGAAAATTGTGAAAAAAAATCTGAAAAATGACAAAATGCATGAATTGACCTTAAAAATGTGTTGGGATGTAAAAAAGAGGCCAAAATGTTTATTTTTTCCCACAACTCTTTCTCAGCAGATCTCACCCAGATGGTGTTGTCTCCTGCTCAGATGGTACCCATAACCTGTGGAAAGATGTAGAACCCCAACATAAACCAAAAATTTTCCAAAAAATAAAGGAGATCTAAAATTATAAATTGAGAGGCTAAAAATATCTGGAAAAATACTGAAGAGGGATGACACAACAATCAACAAGGTTCTAAATTACTACACCAGTGGAGTCGCTATTCATTGATGACTATGTAGCTAAAGACCCAGTGGAGTCGCTATTTACTAGTGTAAATATTTTAGGAAACTGTACCAAAAATGCTTCACTTAAGTCATTGGTGACAAGTGATCCTAAAAACAAGATGTGGCCATTTATTATGCTTTATATATGCAAGAAAAGCGATAAAAAAATAAAAGAAAATATCTGATGCAAGCCCAAAATATATAGAACAGTAAAGAGAACTGTAATAACCCAATAAAAGACTTTAAATAAATTATAATTTTATTGAAACACCTAGTGAATAAGATTTACAACATTGGTCTGTATATCCACCTCTGTGAGATGGGTCATTTTGATGTCTTTGTGGTTCAACAATATTTTTCTTCTATCTCAAATATGTAGAAAACCCAAAAGCAAGATAAAATTCAAGTGGGAGCTCAAATGTTGTGAGATGATAATGGTGACGGTGATAATGATCATGGTGAAGAATGAATATAAAACCCTCTTATTTATAACAAAGTATTGAGCTATATTAGGAATTGGAAAATAATAAAATATTATTGACCAAATCAAAATCTAACCGTTAGGAATACTTTATTATATTTTTTAGAGAGGGAAAATATATTAAAAATGGTCAAATATCTTTATTTAGAAAATGGTTGAAGTAATTAACAAATAAAATTATTTATTAATCACTCTGTGAGGATTAAGAAAAGTGTGAATTTAAAATAATTATTAAATATTGGTTTAACATTTATTCTAAAAATAAGAATAAGGAATAATAAATAAATAGTGATTTATTTAATTATTCCAAGGTGATTTAGTCAAATGTGTTGAGAAATAATTATAAAATAATGATTTAATAGTTATTTCTAGAGAAAATTAAATAAACAATGATTTATTCAATTATTCTCATGGGGTTCCAGATGGAGCTAGACTATATACCAAAAGGAACACCTTAGTCGAACATGGCTAAGAGGTTCTTCTCAGTATTTTTTTCTACCTTTTAAGACTCAAGAGGCTGTCTATGAAAAGGAAATTTTGGAATTTTCTTTTGCGCCTCCTTTTCAAACTCTCTAAACATGAAAAAGGAGTTTAGTTACACCTTCGTTGGACTCGTAAAAACATCAAATAGTGATGGACTAATTGAACATGATGGGACTGAACCACTCCTTCTCAAGGTTCATTAAACATACTCGAAGGGATTCATCTAAAGGATGAATTTACAGATCAAGAATATGTTATCCTCATCAAGCTAGTTAAAAAATAAAGAGGTACTGACCATAATGGGTTGGCTTAATTTGGAAAATGGGATACTCCACATATTAATGGCAGTGAGTTGCTCTTGAACACGACACTCTTCCACTTCATCTTTGTGGTTGTTGGGTTGGAAAATATGATTATCTTTTGGTTCATCACACGATTTCAAAGCCTCCATTTTCAGTTTCAGGTCAATGCTTCCAACTCCATTCAGCGCCACCAATACGTTCAAGAGAATTCATTCAATTGATATCTACTATGATACTCTTAGGCCTTCATTATATGTTTTTCGGTCCTGAACCAATTCCACATCAATATCATTATGCCTCAAATCATGATACATGCTTTGTGTTGTTGATGGGGGATACATCAAGGCCCTCTTGCAACGGGTCACTTCCTATCGACATCAGCTCATTATCTAAGAAATTGACTTAGAAACTCATCATTCAGTACCTTCGAGCTTGCATACATTAATGGAAAGTTTCCTTGCTTTTGGCGATAGGTTTTCATCATTGGCCTTCGACCGACAGATTTTGTGTGGTGTTCGACTTCAACTCATTCATTCACACCATACAGATTGTTTTATTGTACCTTGATCACCATTAACATCATCGGTGGTTTCTCTCACATTTGTTAATTCTTTACATCATTGCTCGATAATCAGATGGTGTATTTCATGTTCAACTTCAGCGCCTTTATTCACATGGTTAGACTTGTACATTGGACGATCGATTAAATGGGACAGAAAACCCTAGATCTAATTCCACCCATATGAGTTGTGATTTCAAGATTAATGCAAGATTACAAAGCATGATGGCTATGATCATACAGACAGTCATCCAATCATGGGTCCACCCTTTGTCATCAATGGATGTGTCTTGTTGATCATTGTACATGTAATGTTAGCTTATGTATTGAGTACGGGTATTACTCCTTTAGCAAAGATATCACGATGAAAATGTATTGTAACAGATGATGATCCGACCATTTTTTCTTGATATGAACTTGTCACAAGGTAAATCACTTCAGTCATCAGTTACCATTTCAAACTTTGTGCTTTAGGGGGCAATCTGTTATAGGCCATTTTTCGCATATGGTCAATAGGCCTACAAATTGGATCAACAATCATCCATCAACACCTTGTCATCATCCCTACACAAAACACTAAGCATGACTCTCCCAAATCCCTAATTTTTTTATCTTAACTGCCTCATTTCAGTGATTTTAAGGCCCAATGCACCGTGGCCCTTAAGGGACTTGCATTCAGCAACAGGTGTCTCATAGTTGTGCTGATTCTATAAATTCAAGAAAAATAAAAAGAATCCTGAAGCTTCCTCTTTCATAAGCTTCCAGGACTTGTTACAGCCATTTACCTTGGATAAGAACTTTGAATCCTATTTGATCCTACCTTGGAGATTTCACCTCTTATCCCTTGATATTGTCCTCCCATTAAAAGTGGATCTCAATCCTAGATTGGTAAATGGATAATAATTATTAAACTACCATCCTCTCCCATATATTTACTGCCATCCACAAGCTAAGGGTTGAATTTTGGAGACTAATCATACCCTCATGTTTTTTCTTTGATCCTAAGAGAATTCTCATTTACATGCATTACTGTGATATTAAGGTGTGCATTGTGATAAGGAAGGACAAGATATCTTAGGGAGATCTCTACAAGATCAGCTTCCACTTTTGGTTGTAAATTCTCTCCCTTTCATATTATAACAAAGATTATACAATTTTTCTATAATTTCTATGTTATGTTTACATTCATATATTTCAATGCTATGTTGATCCATTGAATATAGTGATTGGATAATGCTACATAGGTGTCATAGATATTTGGCTTGTGTTGATTGCTTGTGCAGGTTCTAATTATAGTGATTGGAGCTATGGTTGGAACTTATAAGCCAAGAGGAGAGAAGAGCTTGTGACAGATCACAAGTAAACATCTTTCCATTCTCCAATTTCTCTAAGGATAACTTTATAGTCTTTGTTTTTTGTTTTCTAGACTAGGTCACTAGGTCGTAGGGAAGATACTTTTGTATCTTGTAGTCATAGATTCCGTATAACAAGATTCACCAATTTGTTATACAAAATCTATGACTACAAATAAAAGTATCTTCCCTACACCTAGTGGCCCGGTCTAGAACAAAAGAAAGTAAAGACTATAAAGTTATCCTTAGAGAAATTGGAGAATGGAAATATGCTTAATTGTGATTCGTCACAAGCTCTTCCCTCCTCTTGGCTTGTAAGATCCAACTGTAGCTCTAATCCCTATAATTAGAACCTACACAAACAATCAGTACAAGCCAAAGATCTATGACATATATGCAGCATTATCTAATCACTCCATTCAATGGATCAACATAGCAATGATATATATGAATGTAAACATAAAATAAAACATATAGGAAAATGTTATATGCTTTATATTAATGTGAAAGGGAGGGAGTTTACAACCAAAAGTAGAAGTAGATCTTGTAGAGATCTCCCCAAGTTATCTTGTCCTTCCTTGTCACAATACACACCTCAATGTCACCCTAATGCATGGAAATGATAACTCTCTTAGGATCAACGCAGAAGCATGAGGGTATGATTAGTATCTAAAATCGAACCCCTATCTTGCGGATGGTAGTAAATATATAGGAGAGGATGGTAATTTAAGAATTATTATCCATTTACCAATCTAGGCTAGAGATCCAATATTGATGGGAGGATGAGCTCAAGGGATAAGAGGTGAAATTTCCAATGTAGTATCAAATAGGATTTGAAGGTCTTGTCCAAGGTAAATTGTTCTAATAATTACTAGAAGCTTCTAGGAGAGGAAGTTTTGGGATTCTTTTTATATTTCCTGAATTTCTAGAATCAGCACACCCCAAACAAGGGACAACCTATTTCTGATCAAAGCAGGTGCAGAACTAAGCAACCCATTGTTGAAAACATGTCCCTAAAGGGCTAGGGTATATTTTTCCTTAAAAGCACTAAAATGAGACAATTAAGATCAAAACCTCGGGGATTTGGGAGATTCGTGCTTAAGGATTTGTGTACGCCTGATGAAAAGGTTTTCATGGATGTTGATTAATCTAGGATTAATGGCCTATTGTCTAGATGCGACAAAATGGCCTATAATAGTCCTCTTTTGATTGGAAATTGCTTCTAATCCAATTTCATCAATTCCCACAGACATGTATAAATCAAGTTCTTGGAGGTTTGAACAATGATCACTAATATATATTAAATTCCTAATTGGATATATTTTGTTTAAGCCCAATTTCTAGTGCACTTGGAAATAGATTCTGTCACTACAATCTACGAGATCAAATACTTCTTGGAAAATGTGGTGATCTATTAGCATATTTAAGCTTATTTCAGTGACAAAGGTGTAAATTATCATCTTAAGACATCATATATCTCCACAAGATGTTGCAACAGTTGTATGGAAAAATCAGTGAGATCACAACAACAAGTGATATTTAGCAATTTCAACCCTTTGCATCTTTCCACAAGAAACACTCCCATGTGTGCTTGAAATAGTTTTATACTTTCTATTTATGTCATAAAGATGGCCTCTTCTAATTCCAATACCAGACATTCCAAATAATTTCTCAAAGTTGTATTGACCAAAGAGAGTTTTTTTTTCTTTTGAAATTGACTTGAGTGAAAAAAAACATCTTTGTTCAAATCTTTTAACCTCTTCAGTAATGATACCTCTTTTCACGATTGCATATAAAGCACAAATTCGATTTGGACCAGGAACTCTTAAACCATATTTTAGATGTTCCCAATCCCTTGGTAGCTCTTTCACCTGTTAACAATCCCATCCATAATTCTCTATCTCTAGAGACCTAACAGCCTTCTGGAATTATTCTTGGAATGTGCATTCCAAAGCCATTGATTCACCATAGTGGTGTGATGAAAATCATATCCTAAAGGCACAATAAGGGTATTTATTTGATACAAGGTGTATTTTTTTTGTACTGATCCAAGAGCTTCAAAGCTCTTTCTTTCACATTCAAAAAAGTGGGCTCAACTGGATTGTAACCCCATGGGCAAGTTGTATAAGAAAGAGTAGGCATCCTACCAAAATCAAACAAATAGAAAATAGCAAGATCTGGGCCATACATCATAATAATAAAAAGGCATCATATGGAAAACAGTATCAATATTTTCATCTCTCTGTGCATCAAGTTCCTCTATCGATTTTTGGAGTTATTCTTCCTTTGAAATAGCAAACAAAACTATTGTGGAAAACAGTTCTATGTTTGTCATACTTTCAAACCCTTTTATCCTTGCATGCGCTTGGCGGTGAATTCCTTTCAAACCCTTTTACTGTTAGGCACCTTTGGAGAAATAGAGACATGCTCTCCTTAATTGTAATGAATAAAGAGATGTAATGTCATTATGTGTTTTTGGCAATTTTTATGGACATATGACATTCATCATTCAACACTTGGAACTTCAAATGCTTATGTGGCATTGTTGGTTGATAAGCACTAGTGCTTACAGGTATTTTTGCACTTGTCTAGACATATGGGAATTTCCTTTTGGCATTCCTTGACATAACATTTCCAGAAAAAAAAAACATAAAATTCACGAAATCTGAGTGTGTACTCTTTAGAAAACTTACAAAATATCCCTATCTACTCAAAATATTGCAAAAATTCTCATGTGTCACCTAATTGACGTCGTTTTGCACAAAACCGATGTTTTGGATTTTGCAATTTCACCTTTTTTTGCCCATAATATTCTATCTAAAAATCCCTGTGAAATTTTATATGTATCCTCTATGACTTCCAGGTACTACCATTTCAATCATCTGCATGTTGACCCTATAGCTAGGATTCAATTCAATTGCAAATGTAGTAAATTCTTCTCCATATTTTGAAGCAAAAATAAAATAAATATCTTGCAGCACTAGCAAATCCACACACCCGAAATCTCAACTTTGACAACTATGCATTTGGCTTTGTAAGCTCATCATTTAACACCTATAGCTTTAGGTGCTTATCTGGCACACTCATTTCTTGGTACTCCTCATAATTTTAGTTATTTTATTTATGTATCCCAATGATATTGGAAAAATATACTTGGTTGATATTGTAATGGAAAGAAACCTCACATGATTAAGAGTAAAGCACTTCAATTCATCCATCAAGCTCGATGCTTAAAATATTATTTAACGAGATTTACACTAACAAAGGTCTCTTCCATGGTGCATTGGTCTAACTTCTTATTAAACTGGTTTGATATAATAGCATCGTCTTAGATTTAGTTAGTGTACTTTGATGGCATATGTGGTTTGAAAGGTTGAGTTGGAGATTGGGTTAGGGAAAATTAATATTTTCTATTTATAAAACCAACCATATAACTCGAGAGTGCTTGTAGATTTTGACATTTCACAATGATGATCTAACATCACTAAGTGCATTAAAACTAAAAAGTCAATAGTTTGCGCATATTTCCAATATTTATTTGCCACATCATTGAGGACAACCAACTTAACTTCCACTTCTTGTCATGGAACTGCTCGCCCTAACGAGCTCCATGGTTCAACAAACATCATTTGGATGAATTTTGTTGGGCCTAAAAGGTGACAAATATCAATAAGGAGTTTCTCCATTTCAATCATATTCTATCCACAAATATTAATACTTCCATTGAATCCACAAGGTCGAGAGACATTGTCATTACATCTGGATGCCAATATAACTTCCATATCAATTTTCGTTAATGTTTCTATCCAAAATACGTCATGACCAAAGCTACATAGGCCCTTGTAATTGGATACCTCTGCCAAGATAATCCTAAAAGTAGCTTCCAAATATGCCTTGAATTATTGATAGATGCTACAAAATTAGGCCATAAATTACCAAGACAATGAATTACTTCCGATAGCATGAACTTCACTGAATCACACCCAAACAAATGCCTTAGAGGCTGCTAGTATGATTGACATTTTTGAACACTTTTCGTGTCGTAAAACCAATTTTCTTACCAACTTTCAATTTTTTCTATAAAAACTTGTAAAAAAATTGTTTGGTGATAACTTGTGGTATGCACTCCAAAAACCCATAGGGGCCTAGCAATCGAAGACATCTCCCTTATGAATTTAGAAATGGGTGGAATGTCATCTAGGAGGCTTAGTTCAAGAAACAACTACTAGTGGAAGCACATCCTAATGAATATTTTTTTCCCCGATGAAAGGAGAAACTCTCTAGAATTTCCAAATCATATCAAGTGAGGTTCCCATACTTGGATACTAATATTTGTTGATTTTAGTTAATCAAGTCGAAGCTCACTTGGACTCTAGGAAATGGACATGATATTAACATATGGATTTCCTCTATTATGGGGAATTATCCTATTAAATATTGCGATCAATTTTATCCTCTCAGAAACTAGATTCAGAACAATGCAAATTTACACTATTTGATGTATCAACATGGTCAGAAAGTAGAGGCTAGAAAGGTTGGTATTGGGGAATGGTCCCTACTCCTTTGTCTCCTCTGGTGTGGGATTTAGAACTTGATTTTTCTAGCTACGCGTCCATATCCTTATTAGAAAAATATCATAGAGGATGGGGTCATTCCTTATACACAGTAAATTCTGGGTATAGCGCACTCCTCTTCCAAATGGTATTCCACCCGAGTCAGCAATGTGGTATCACTTATGGAATTTAGGTTGTCTTCCCAAAACTAGTATTTTATATTGGACATTACCCCACAAAATTTATGTCATATGAACATCCTTCGCAAAAACAATATTAAGGCCTTCAAGATGTGCTTTATGCAAAGAGGAAGAATAAACCATAGCCCACTTATTCTTGGATTGCAACTTTTCTAAGAAGGTATGAGAATGTGTCTTAAAAACATCACTCATTGAATTGTAAGGCCATCAAATATCATCCATTTCCTTGATTCATGAGGTAGGCATTATGCAGATTCCTTATAAGTCAAACATCTTTTAAAAGGGGTCTAGTGGTCTCTTCACGAGTTTATATGCTAGAATATCTAGTTGGCTAGAAATAGAGTTATTTTTCAAAGTAAAATATCATTCCCTCTAGACGTTGCGATTAGAGCCTCCTCCCTTCTAATTGAAGCCTTAAATTCATGAAATTTATTCTCATATTCCTCTCGAGAATTGGATAAAATGGAAGAAACATGGATTCAAGGCTTCAATCTACATGAACAAATCAAATTAAGAGTCGAAAAAACAAAATGCAAGACAACTTAGACTAGAAAAGGAGGAATTTGTTGAATGGTGGTTACAACAAACTCATCCAGTTATACTATTTGAAGAGGCCTAAAAATCCAATCCAAGGGTGGCTGGAGGGGGGATGTAATATATTTCCTTGGAGGAAAAAGAGAAATTGTGTAATCTTGGGGGTTGGGTTCAACCTCAACCAATCAAGCATAAGCATATAGCCTTTATCAAGTCCTACTCCAAGCACTATCATTGAAATTCACCCATTTAATTATAGTAGGGGACTATTCTCTCCTCATTTCTTATTTACAAAAGCACCCCTCCTTTGATAAATTGGAATTTAGGACTCTTATTGCAATAATAAGAGACTTTATTCATAAATATGAACAATATTCTATGACATAACAACACATAAGCTAAATTTTTAGTGAATCATGCATTCAATTGGAAAAAGGGGAATTGGTGGTTAATAACAATAAAAATAAATGTTTGATTCCTTAAAGAACTAAAATATCATTATGCCCAAAAGCAGAAAGGACCTTTCAAAATGTGAAATAAGTGGAGTAGTCAGTTAGCTATGTGGAGATTCCTCTCAGCACCCAAACCTCAACATGCCAACAAAATATAATGGGAAAGAGGAAAACAAGGACTTATCAATAGAATAACCCAATAAGATATTGGTACCCAATGAAATGTAAATTTTTGTTTTTGTTAGGAAGTTACTAGAAGCTTATAGACTAATAGATAATTCTAAATTTTATAGACAAGAACATTCCCACTTTTTGCTATTATGGTCTATTTCAAACCCAAACCCTCTAGCTCTGTAGCTCATTATACTCTTTTGGTATAGAAGAGATATTGCTACATAGTTTTTTTTTTTTTTAATTATCAACTTTACACACTCCCATCATCATTAAAACCACATATATTATTTCTTTTTTTTTAATTTTGAATTTAATCTTTTTATTTTAAATTTTAAAATATTTCCCATCAGTGGCGATAGGAGAGGGAGGGGTTATCATCAATCCCGAAGGAAAAATTGTCATCAAATACTTCTAGGGACTGGGGTAGGAATACCAACAATCAAGTGGAAATGTATGGTCTATTATTAAGCATAATTCTGACTCAAGATATGGGAATCCCTAAGATAATAATCTTGGGAGATTCTCTAATTATTATACAACATCTGAACAATGGATCCTCTCCTAAAGAGAATCACCTCAAGCTCCTTCTCCAAATAATTAATCGTTCTTTGGAGCACTTTCTCTCAAATAATTTCTTTCATATCCGTAGAGACCAAAATATAGAAGCAGATTGTCAAGCTAATCTAACCTGCCTCCTCAACGTAGGTTAAAATAAAATAAATGGCTCCAAAGGCTAGACAACTATACCTTATCTGTCAAAATGATTTTAATTAACCATATTATGAGCTCACCGCACCGCACTCTTGGTGGTGTCATAAAGGGAAATATAAGGTTAGGAAATCATTTGCAAAGGACCAGGTTGGTGGGTGTTGTGGCTGTCGCCAGGAAAATGGATCATGCATAGGAGGCCTCCTCATTAAATCCACATGTTCCTTCCTTGGAATTTGTACAGATTCTCCTGCCTCATATAGAACCAACACCTCGCATTGTGATGAATCCTTAGAAGTTGAGTGTAGAAATTTGATAGAAATTGCAACTACTCAAGATTTCGAACCAAAAACAAGAGACACAATTCTACTCTACTAATCTTCTAAATAGAAATCACAATTTATAACAAAATGCATAGAAATTCAAAAAGAAAAACCATAACTACACGGTGATTTCTAGGGGAACCCAACTAGGAAAAACCCCTCAAGCCTCTTTTCATTAATCAATTGAATAGATAAATTATTACAATTGTTTTCTCCAACTCTGAGAAGAACCTACAAAAGAATAATTATTCTCTCTATTGAATGAGAGCCTCTAGCTAACACTTAGCCAATTTATGCCTCCTCCATCCTCTTATTTCCTTGTGCAATCCTTGAGGAAATTAGCTCCTAAAAGATATCAATTTCCTCCTATTTTCTTGTGCAATTCCCAAGGATTGATCAACTACCTGCATGAAAAAATATGTACACTTAACTAGTATATAATTAATTTTACATAATTTCCTTTTCCTCCACTCCAGCTAGGAAATTCGAATTCCATGCATGCATAAGCTATATTTAGGCTAATTTCTTAGTTAACTAATGGATCTTTGAGTTATATTGTTGTCCCATTGCACAACTAATTATCAGCTGACTCTATCAACAATTAAAGGTGAGTGAACTGAGTACAACTGAAAATAACTGAACTAGATTGCTAAACTTTAGCAATCACACATGCATGAGTAAACTCCAAGCCCACTAACTCAAATTTTTTGAGCTAACTAATTGAAAAGATCCATGCTACACTAGTTAACTGCCTCCAAGTTGTCATGCTGATGTGGAAATTCAATTTACTCAATTTGACTAAGGCTAAAATCAAATTGAGCCTTTCTTGCTACATTTTCTAACACTCCATCTTAGAAAGAAAAGGATTTTTCACCACACATATCCTGCACCTAGGAATTCAAATTTACCTTTTGGAAATTCCTTTGTCAAGATGTCAGCATCTTGCTCCTCATTTGGAATGTATTGTAGCAACATAGTTATCCTTTGCACATAGTCCTCCAAATGATGATACAGAATATCAATGTGGTTGGACCTATCATGAAATACCAAATTCTCAGAGAGATTAATGCAAATATGACTATCAAAATATATAACTATCAGATCCATATCCTGATTAAGAATACCCACAATTATTCTCCTCATCCATATGGCCTCACATGTTGCTTGACTTGTAGCCATGTATGCAGCCTCTACTAAGTTGAGCACCACAGACCTCTTCTTCCTATTGTACCAGGAAATAACTATGGACCCAACACTGAAGATAGCACCTGAATTACTTTTCCTACCTAATGAACTCCCTACCCAATCTGCATCTGTGAAGCCTTGGAACTTCAATTCCTGTATCCTCTTGTACCATAATCCATACTCGGTAGTGCCTTTGAGGTACCATAACACATGCTTTGTTTCCTTTCGATACATCTTGGTAGGCCTCACCATAGCTTGACTAAGTTGGCTTATTTCATAGCGCATGTCACATTTTGTGTTCACAAGATACATCAAAGACCCCACAAGATGCCTTTAAATGGTAGCACCAACCTCTTCCTATGAAGTGGCATTCTCCATCCTCTAGATTGTAGCTAGATGTGTGCCCATAGGGTTAAAATTCTCCATGTAAAACCTCTGAAGTATTTCAAAGGAATACTTCCCTTAAGACACAAATAATTCACCATCAACTTTCCATACTTCCAGCCTAAGAAAGTATTGCATTAATCCCATGTCTTTCATGTCAAGTTCCCTTATAAGATCCTCTTTGAAGGAATGAATCAACTTCTCATCACCTGTCAGTATTAAATCATCAACATACAAAACAAGAATAAGAAACTTACCATCTACCACAATGTGATAGAGGTTTGCATTTGCTTCACTTTTGGCGAAGCCCAATCCATTGAGATAATTGTCGATCCAAGTGTACCATGCTCGGGGTGCCTGTTTGAGACTATAACAACCCTAGTGAAAAGTTCATGTAATAAAAGTTAATAAAGGCAAAATAAGACCATGGATAAGGGCCACTTATTCCAAGCCGAATGTTGGAAAAATATATCCTTCTGGGCATCACTGGATGTGTTTGTTTTGGCTAAGGAAATTGGCAAAGGCTAAGGCAAAGCCATTAAAAGGAAAAAAGGCATTTTGGCACATTTATTTATCAAAATAAAGGAAAATAAGAGAAAAGGAAGGTAAAAGGTCATAGGTTGCATGTGAGGAGGAAATTGAAGGAAAATAATGGAAAATGAAGAAATTATAGGCCTCATTGATAAAAATTCTTTTGAGGATCAGTTGACAGGTTGCTCAGTGTTAGGATTTCTCAATGTTAACCTTTTGTCAGTTCATGTTTGGAGCTCTCTCTCATTATTCTCTTTCACTCACTCTTAGTCACTTATAGTTTTCTTGGATCACTCTAGATTTAGATCAAGGACGTAAAAGAAAGCAAAGGGAAAGTAAGGAAAGCAATGATCAAGGAAGAAGAGTAGGATCAAGCAGATTAAACAGGAATACTTGTAGGTAACCTTTTTCATGTGTGACTTCCTAGCTGGTTTGGACATGCATGGCTTTTCATGTTAGTGTATGGTTCTCTCTCTTTTGGTGGCATGGTTTTTTCGGGTTATGACAGTGGATTTCAGCGTAGCCTAACCTTTTTCTAGATGCCATGGTATGTTGGGATGTTAATTTTGTTTTATGAGATTTGGTTTTCCAGATGGATTTTGAAATCTGGGGTGGAGGTGGTCTCAGGTTCCATTCCCAAAGGCATAAGAATCCCTTGACCGATTTTGGTGGGATACACGGTAAATCCTGAGGGAGAAGTCTCGGTTTAGGGCCTAGTGATCTGGGATTGGATTGTGGTAAAGCTGGAGAAACAAGGAGACAGAAAATTCCTCAAGGATAGTGATGGATTCTAGATGGCGTTCCAAGCTTGGTTCAGTTGTGATTAGAGCATCGATTTTGGTCTGATCACAGTTTGATGAGGGTGAAGCTGGTTGAACCTCTGTATTCCCTTGGTAGTTCTTGGATTGGTTGTTCTATGAGATCCCACATTCATGCTTGGAATATGTCATGGGGATGACTAGATGAAAGAGAGATTTGGTTCAACCATGTCTATGGTCAGGTGGTATGTGGAAGTCTCGAACCTAGTCTAATTTTCCTATGATTAATAAAAGCTAAGTTCTCTTACTTTTGCATTGATTTATATGTTGATTTAATGGTTGTCATATCTCTGATAATTACATGGTTTAATGTTAGTTATAATCATGGTTAGATGACTGGTTTATTTCATGGTTATTTCATGTATTTACTTGTAATTATTAAATGGATGGATGCAGGACCTAATTGATGATGTTGTAGCCAATGGAGAAGGTGGTGATCCTTCTGGTTATCTTTCATAAGTGGTTTCAGTCATTTATGCTCTGTCTCGTATCCTAGACCTATAGGTTGCATATTTACTAAGTTTTTAACAGAATGTCAATCTTGGTTGGGATGCTCAGGCCTAGTGCCGAGGGTGATTTTTTATTGATTAGAATTGTTATCATTTTTTTAGTGAATTCTGGAAGTTACAACACGTTCTGGGCAAAGGCCAGGATTCTGGGCTAGAAAATTGGCTTAAATCCTGGGGTCGTTGGCACAGAATTGGCAAGTTTGTTCCACAGTCGCTGGCAAGAAGGCTTGTGAGAGTGAATTTGGGTTTCTATGAGCTCCCTTGCCCATAGCATGAGAGCGGATATGGCCTAAGAGCTGCAGAATAACAATGGGACCCAGAGATAGGTTGTCTGAGTGGCTAACTTATCTCTTGAGGGTTATGTTGATGATGTTGGATGACTATATGTGATGTTCCATCAATTCCACTTCCTTAAGGTGACCTAGGAGGTCGAATCTGATTTTAGTAGCATCTCTCCTCATGTTTACCTTGGTTGGCATGGTTACTTCGGGTAGACCTGGGAGGGGGTGTTATAGATTGGTATCAAAGCGTGGTTGCTCTCTCCTTGGGTAGAAGTGTTTTCCATGCATGCATGTTAGTTGCATGTGTGTCTCTTAAACTTTTGATTATGTGTGCTTGTTGCATTGCATAATGTTGATCATGGTTGTAGTAGGGTTGTCATGAGGAACTTGATGATTAATTTTATGGAATGCACCGTCAAGAGTCTATGCAACTTGATTACATCCTTATATGTTGGGTTGTTGTTATAGACATTTTTGGGCACTTCAACCCCAATCATAAATGTCCATAAATCGAGGGCTCCTAAGTCCCTAAAAGTGTTGCTTCACTGCCTAAAGGAACAAGGTCAGCTGATTACATCATCTCCCAGAAGTTCTCCACTAAAAACTGCTCATAAATGGTCAAAACTAGACCATACTGAAAACCCAGTGCAGAGGGTGTGAAGCATATCACCTTCCTAGTGTATAGGGTGCGATGCATACTGAATGGCTCCTCTGTAGGGTGCGATGGTCGGGAATGGACAAATGGTAGGGACAAAATGTGAGGTGGAAGATCATGGAATCTTCCAGAAGCTTCCCCTCTGACACTTGCCTCTCTATTTTCGACCAGGGATGAGTAAGAGATCATCATTCTCCAAGTGGAAGCAGGCACTATCAGAGAGAGGACACTAATCAAGATCCCAGAAGATGACTCACTTCTCTGTAATCATCTATATATGGATCCCTCATCACAGAGATCCAGAGGTTGGAATTTTGTATCTTATAGAGAAGTGTTGTTGGTATTCTGGTGTACAT
>APFE030719724.1:43486-67907 GCA_000404065.3 Pinus taeda
GGTCTCCTTGGTTCCACTCTTATCTATTTTCATAAAGGAAAATGAAAGTAGACTTTACTTGTTTGTTTCTAAGATAGATACCAGTCTTAGTGGGAATAGCAACATCCGAGTGGACACTATTCCCGGTAACAGTTGCATTCTTGGTTATTTGATTACACGCATTAGCCTTGTAGGTTTATTACAAGAATTGATCGCTTATGCTCGACTACATGTGGTTATGCGTATGTGTAGTTGATTGAGCATTGCTTATGCAGGTTGATAGTTGCATGAGGCAATGTGTACAATGGATTAATGGTTATAATTATGCATGAATAGTAGGTCAAACATGCTTTGTGAAGTCATGGTATGCAATTTAGGTCATTAGGGTGATATTGGTATGTTATGATGCTAATGTGTTGGCTGAGATAGAGAAAGAGATGCAAAGCATCATAATGAGGTTGCAACATTGGACTTTGGGGTAAAAGCAGATCATCATACAGCTATTGTATGTTTGGCATGCAGGTATGTAAGTCAATGATTTTTCTATGCATTAGGTTTATATACATTAGGTTTATGTACATTTGTTTTGATGTTATGGTTACATTCATGATAGATATTAGTTGATTAGTGTAGTTATATGCACATATGTCAGATAGTCAAGAATGATAGTAACTTGTAGTTATATGAATTGGTATTGTTGTTTTATATTAGATAACCTGGTGATTATGTTATATGTTGTTGATGAGTATGTTATAGGTTAACTGTTTGTTCTTATATGACAGTTAGCTTGAAGATTAGGTTATATGTTGTTGATGAGAATGATAGTTATCTTGATTATTAGGGTTATAGCATTTATACCTTGATGTTATATGTATAATGCTAAATTAGATTGGCCTATGAAGATGGTTATGGTTATGATATTCAGGTATGAGCTTACATATTTGTGATATGGTGTTGTACTAATATAGATTGACATTGCATATGTGTGAATGATAATTGTGTATGAGTTATGATGTAAACATGTTAGCTAGTGACTATTCTGGATATCATGATATTATTTATGTTTGAGTTGATAAGTTGTGAAGTTATATCATGCTAACTAGATTGATTTTGCAGATAAGATAACCTCCCCTGATACACAGTAAGGTACGAGTTTTCTTATGTTGGATATTTGGTGCTTGACTGTTTGATTATGTCATCTAGTTGATTTACTTAACATGGTACATTGCAATTTGGTTGAATGTTTGATGAATTGCATTATATGAGTATCTGTTCAAATTATATTGTCTTAAGATGATTGTGCTAATACATATGAGTTGAGATAGCTTACATGTACTTGAGTATGATAGGTGACAGTTGTAGCATTAGGTCTAATGAGTATGAGTTGACTATAGATTATGACATGATTGTTAGTCCTGGTAAAGGTTGATTTCGAATTGATAGATATGATTGTCTTGATATGTGGAACATGTGGTTGACATGTGTGTGAAGTTGCAGGAAACATGCTTGGTATTAGTGTGACAAGGTAATAGTTGATGTTTTTATATAACTAACATTTGGGTGATGCGACAGTACATAGGAAGCCTTGATTGTAGCAAGGAAAAAGGTAAAGGAAAGGAATTGGGAAAGAGTTTCTTTGGCTAGGTTTGAAAACCTAATTCCAAACAAATGAGTGCTTTGCATACAGGGAGTCTTCTTAACCTTGATTTTTTTGACATTATGTGGATATGTGCTAGATTCATGAACATGTAATTGACAGGTATATTAGCTAGTCTCTAGTTATAGGTGGATCTGTCAAGATAATTGGAGTCCCTTGAGAGATGGTGTGGATGTGTTTAGTTGCAAGGCAGCAAGCTTGACATGACAAGATAAGGTAACTAATGTATTGTTATGTTTATTTATGCACTGACATTATGTGTTTATGGCAGTATAATGCAGGGAGTTGCATGGCAAGAGAGATGGCCATGAACCTTGAAGAAGGCTCAGGTAGAGATTTCCTTTGGAAGCACTGGGAACCATGGGTATGGAGTGATGGTGTATGTTGTTAGTCTTCAGTGTTTGGTATTTTTCGATTGTTGTGTTGATTTGTGATTTTTCATGTGTTTGGTGCATAGCTATGTCGCTTTGTTGTTGTGTCATATTTCTTTTGGTTTTCATGATCTTCTTCTTGTTTGTTTCTTGGGTTTCCTTTTATGTTTTGAGTCTTGGTAATTGATTGGGAAAGAGGAAAGTTAATGGAGCTCGGGGAGAGTCGTGTGTGATCGAAGATATTTTACTTATAGATGCATCAGAATTACATGAAATGGAGCTTATTAACCATGGAACTTAGAAGCACATAAAACATTGCGGAAATAAAAATATAAGCATGAAACCATGACACAAAAATTTAATTATGGAGTTCATCCAATTTGGACTACATCTTCGGGCCCTTCTCAATAGTGGGGAGGCCTTCATTCATTAAGTAGCATAAAAAGAGATAAAAGTAAAAGAAACATTCATTTACAATCCTTATGCCTCCAAGCTAGAAGATGGATGAAGAATGGAGAGCCCGGCTTCAGAAATAGATAGTACCACTAAAATCATGCAAAATTTCCTATCCAGACACCCAATTCGGAGAAATGAAGCTTATGCACCCTCTCAGAACCTCCCTGATGCTCAAGGCAAGGTTTTGGCCTACTGTCAGGTCGGGTTACCACTGCACACAATGGCTTCTAAACTATCGTGCCAGTATCCTCCTTTTTCCCTATGCAGACCATCCATTATATAACCTTGATTAGTCGATTCCTCAATCATGAGCAGTTCCAACAGAGGACAAGTTTAGCAACGGTTCATTTCCACCAAAGGATCTCGGGCTTGGAATAGTACGCGGTTAAAAACCTATTTAAGCATAGCATAAACCTATTAACTACATGTTAATCCCTTAACCTGACAGTTTTAACATCGGCATAAATAATCCATCGGCGCAAATAGCCTTATCGCAAATCGCAATCGGTGGACAATCCTGACCTTTGCGACAAGCAGCCTGCGATAATGGAGGACCCGACAGGCTATTAAATATAGTGTATAATATATCGAATCCAAAAACCATCACAAATTGCAATCGGAGGGAACTGAACGGTCTTATGGTTTGTGAATGAATCCCTCACTGTCGGGGGTCGATTCTCTAACTCTTCCCCTTTGTGATGTGTGATCACATCACAACCCTAATCCTATCAGGGCCGATTCTTTACCACCAACCTCTTTCGATCTATGATTGTGAAATGCAGGACCAATGGCATCCTACCACTTGGCGCTTCCACATTCGCCGAAGAATTCTGCCACACCACCTTCTCCTGCCACCTATCCAAGTCAAACCTGAACTTTGACTTGCTCTAAGTTCTTCACATGAGCTCGGATTTGAGTGTCATTTGCATCGTTAGAATCAGGATGACGAGCACTTTTATCTGATGCTAAGTTTATCTAGATTCTGCCACTTTGATTTTTGAGCCTTTTTACCTTGCCACTAGTACTTTTTAAAGATCCACCTAGATCAATCCTCCCCACTAAGATATTTTGGACCACCAAAATCCTTTTCAGTCAATTGGAAAGTGTGGAAATTGCTCCCTCTCTTTTTCTTTCTCCATCCAAAGAGCTTTACTCGGATGCATTCCTTTGAAACCAACACGAAAGCACTCCACATCTCCCCATTGTGAAGTTCTGGTTTTCCTATTGAGTATGATATCTTCGGGAAACTTGTCTAGATACTCTAGTGAAAAATCGTCCACTGTAGGAATCTGTGCAACCTCTTTGGTATCCATAATTAATGGAGGTTCATAAAGCTTCATATTTTCAACATTCACTACTGAGTACATTTGCATATAAGCGAGCAAGTCAAGATGAAAAGCATTGTCTCTAATAATTGCCAATATAGTGAAGGGACCATATAAAATGGGTCTCAATTTCTTCCCTTCCCCCTTCATTCTATCCTTGCTGATATGGAGCCATACCTTGTCCCCAACTTGAAACTGATGGTCAACTTGGTGCTTATCATGTCGAGCTTTATATTGAGCCTGACACTTCTCTAACTTCTCCTGTATTGCTTGATGAATCACCTATATCCGCTGAATAAAATTTTGTGCTTTGTCCCTATCATCTCATCCATTTCCATCCTCATATTTCCCAAATACCATGTCTAAGCGATCCCTTGGTAGAGAACGAAAAAATGTCTCAAATGGTGAGCTTTGTGTGGATGAATGTACTGCTCGATTGTATGCATGTTGCACACAAGGAATTGTTTCATCCCACGACTTGGGATGTTTTCCATAATAACGTCATCACAAGTGTACTATGGTGCGGTTGATGACCTTTGTATGCCCATCAATCTGTGGAAGAAATTCCATACTTCTTTTCAGCTTAGTTTCCATCATTCTCCACAAGCTGGTCCAGAACTCTCCAAGAAATGAGAGTCTCAGTCTGACACAATAGGTGTGGGCAACCCAACGTGGACCTAGACATGCTGAAATAAAAGATAAGCAGTTTGCTCAGTAGTGACCTGCTTTTTACAAGGCATTAAAATACACATTTCACTAAAACGATCCACGACGACATACACATAGTCATGACCTTTCCTAGACATAGGCAAACCACCTACAAAATCCATGGACACACTTTCCCATGGTCGACTCGGAATAGGGAGTGGTCTGTAGAGACCGAGTTTTCTGTTAGAGGGCTTTGAAACAGAACACAACACACAACCCTTTAAAAAATGAGTCACAAAGATTTTCATACGAAGCCAAAAACAAAACCTCTGTAAATGACATAAAGTTTTTTCAATCCAAAAATGACCAAACACAAGAGAGGTATGAGCCTCTCGGATTACATGTACCCTTTCATCAATGGGTATACACAATTTTCCAAGGTGATAAAATAGTTTTCCCTGCAAATAATAATTTTTCACGTATGATCCACGAGTCAATTTTGTATAAATCTCGTTAAAATCATTATCGTTAGCATATTGTTCAGCATAACTTTCCAATGATAAAGAAGCATTTTGAAAAACTACAGATGCAGTAATAGGAGGGCGAGAAAGCATATCTACTACTTTTTGCTGGCCCCCTTCTTGTATTTTAGTACCAAATGAAACTGCTGGAGGAATCCCATCCATCTAAAATGACAGGTTTGTTGAAGCTTGGTCTATGACTGAAGGTGCCATAAGGTTTGATGATCCATATGGATGATGGTCTCCTTGATAATCAGGTAGTGATCAGGTGCTCAAAATTATTCTCAAAAATCAAAGTCACCAGAATGTTATGGAACATGAACGAACGTGTAGTGCTTGTCATCCTGAATCTAGTGCAACTCATTTTGAGAGAAACGGACATTGTATGCTCCCATAAATGTGATCTATTTGTTTTCCCAAACATGTAAATTTGGTGTAGGAGCTTACAGGGATGTTGACTGGGCATCTGTACATCCTAGATAGCAAAAAGAATATTCCTTGGAGTAGTCTATTGAATATCCTCAGAATATTCCTTACAAGTAGAAAATCAGAAGGTGACAAGAGTCAAAATTTCATTGGTCTGCGTGTTTTGGGTTTGGACCAATAAGGAGGTGACACATGGCTAAGTCAAAGGCATCCATGTGTCCTCCTAATGGTCGATCAAAATTTTGTTGGCAAGACAGGTCAGACACTGGGCTCGACCCTGCAACCTCCAACACAATAGACCAAAGGACTAACCACTGTGCCTATGCATTGTTTCTTAACTAACATATCGCAGGTAGGTCGGAAATTAAATAATCAACCCCATAGAAAAGCCAAGGCGTGATGTGATAATCGCAATCACATGTCGCAACAGGGAAAGGTTACAGAATCGGCCCCGACGGGATCAGGTTGCAATTGCGACCGCAAAGTGCAAGGTCTGTTTATATGTTTACCCTAGCTCCGTCGATTGTGATATATTCCATATGTGATACAGACAATACAATAGTTGATATTTCCATCAAGATCGTTGTTTATCGCAATCACACATCTCCCACGACTGTGTTCACAAACCATAAGACCCATTGATTCTCACTGATTGTGATTTGCGATGGAGCTGTTGGAACCGTCGCCTTAACCGTCGGACATAACTACCTTGCATGTGACCACTCGGCCTTAACCGCAAGATAGGCAAGAAGTTGGCGGGACCACCAATTTCAGCAGAACTGCTAGAATTAACTCCAAATAATGAATTTAACTAGCCAGATTTGGAGGAGGAAATTGTGGAAAGACTGGCAGAAGTCATAACTAAGGCAGTTTTTGACCAAAGGAGAAGCAAAAAAGAGGTTGGGTTACCATTGCTGAGTATTCTAGACTCATTGGAGTAGGCTTCAAAAGCATTTAGCATTGTAAACACATATTTTTGCACTTTTTAGCATAATAGAGAGGCCCAAGCCATTGGAAGTTGGACCAAGGAAACATAGCCCAGGAGAGGTGAACTCCTTTGTGATGTTCCTGTTGTAATGTGTTTTTAATGATGTTCTATACATTTTTATGATGTTGTTCAGTCTCTTATTTATTTTAAATTGCTCATAAAATTAACATAAAAACTCATCATTTCACTTGCAAAAATTCATGAATCCTTAAGCACAATGAAAGCATTTTGTTTCTAATCTTAGGAGGATCTTAGCACAACAATCTAATATTCTAAATAATATCATTTTGGTATCATAGCTCTAGGTTTTCATTGTGAAAGAAGGATTTAAGTGTTTGCAAGTTTATGTCATGCTTATAAGGTTAAACGCAAAATCGAAGAAGGGAAGCTAGTTGGAAGCCCTGAAGTTGGGTCAAGGGGAAGCAGTGCAAGGTTGCCACAATATCCAACACCATTTCATCCTCGAGTTGCAATTGAGACTCTAGAGATCATGTCTCATGAAGGAGAACTTGCAAACATGATAGAAGATGAGCAGACCTTCAAAAAGGCTTTCTTTGACATGATAGATATGTTGGCATTATGATATATGTGTTGTACTTGATGGAAACCCACTTGTAGCAGAAAAACTCTCTTGTATATGGTAACTAGATGATTCTACAAAAGAGATTTCAGATGTGACAAAATGCATGATAGGAGTGTTTACAAATGTGATGAAATGCAGGGCAGCTTCAAGGAATCAGTTCAGAAAGAAACTCACTCAGATGACAGATCACAGTACTACATGTTAACAGCACAGAGTTACAGATTAGACTACACAAAATGAAGGAAGAGAGGTATACGCAGGTTCACCATTGACCAATATACACGCGGGTTCACTGTATACAAGTTGCGTATACGTACACATGCACTTTCACAAAAGGAAAAGCGTGTATACCTTGGAAAACTAAGTGTTTGGTCTGAAGTATTTGGTCCATGGTATTGGTTCAAGTTATCGGTTCTAAGGTATTGACCCAAGTTATTTGGTCCAAGGTATTGGTCCTAAGTGGTTTTGGTCCATTATATTGAGAAAGGCCTAAAACTATAAAAAGGAGGAGAAGATCATTAGGCCAAGAGTGCAAGTATTGAATATTTGATATAGTGTGAGATCTAATATGCAGGTTATTGGCTTATGGTGTCATGCTTAATTTGAACTGAGGAAGAACCTTAGTTCTTGATGAAGGATAAGATCTAATGATGTATCAAGATCTTAAGGCTTGAATTGAATTATCTTTATGTGGTTTGATCATGTATCTGAATAACTGGCGCATGTTGTAGTCTGTAAATATGATGATCTGGGTATGACTGAAATCTGGAATAGTTTTTATGTTTAAATCATATTTTACAGATCTGTACGCAGGTTTACTTTAGAAAATAAGCGTGTACACGCTGGTTCTGCATATCAAAACAGCGTATAAATCATAAATTTGATTTGCAGATCTGTACATTGGTTCGCTTTGAGGAAAGCATGTATGCACACAGGTTCGACACCTGGAAGTAGTGTATACCTTATAAAATATGTTTTAGTTGCTTCTATTTGTTGTTGCAGTGTTATGGGTTATTGCTTGGGTTCTGGTTACCATATTCTGGTGACAGCATTCTGAATGATCAGATTGATGGAGTGATTGATTGATCCAGTTGTGGTTGGTTCAAAAGGAGATTGGTTGATGCAGATATATTTGATGATTGAATGATGTTGTTGATGGATCCAGTTTGAAAATTTATGAAACGTGGTCCTTGGAAGAAAAGAGAAGGTTGTATCCTTCTGTAGGCCAGCACCTACGTACTAGTAAACATATCAGCTAATACAAGAGCTAAGGGGTTGTAGCTGCCTTCCAGTAAAAGATAGAGAATGAGAGAAGGTTGTAGCCTTTTGTAGGTAGAAGCCTACGTACTGGTATAAGACTGCACCAGTACAAAAATTGTAAACAGAATATTCTTATTATTAAAAGAAGACAGAGACGATTGTAGCAGGTGTTTTTCACCCACATTGGGTTTCCACCTTATAACTTGGTGTTCATGTGTGTTTCTTATGTGTGATGATCTATTCTATTTTTACTACACCTGATTACTGTTTATATGGTTAATGAAGTTCTGATGCACTGATTAAAGATCCACATATGATGAATTAATTGAATCATAAGTTTTTTGGATATACGCTAGTTGCATTAAACACAATTGCGTGTACACGCGAGTTCCATTAACTGAAGTAGCATATCTATATCTGATTATGGAAATGAAAAATTATTGGTTTTCTAATACTGATTCACCCCCCCCCCCCCAATATTATTTCCAACAATTGGGATCAGAGCAGGTCCTTCCGAAGAAGCTTGATCGCTTGAAGGAAGATCCATCATCATGAGTAATCAATAAAGCAGGGGATCCATTAGACCGCCAATATTTGATGGGAGAAACTTTGTTTATTGGAAGGTAAGAATCATAGCCTATCTTCAATCTCTTGGAACAGATGTCTGGGAAATCGTGGAAGGAGGATATACATTTCCATTAGCAATTCCTACAGATACAGCAGGTAAAAAGCAATATGAAACCAATGCCAAGGTTGTCAATACATTATTGGGAAGTCTATCACAATCAGAGTTTGTCAAAGTTATGCAGCTCAAATCAGCCAAATAAATATGGAACAAAATCGTTCTAAGCTACGAAGGAGACTCTCAGGTAAAACGTGTTAAACTGAAAACTCTCAGAATTCAATATGAAACTCTCAAGATGCACAATGATGAAAGTATAGCTATTTACTTCTTCCGTATAGATGAGATTGTTAATTGCATGAAGAATCTGGGTGAAGAGATAAAGGAAGTTACCTTAGTTGAAAAAGTTTTAAGATCTGTATCTGCTAAATTTGAATCAAAAGTATCTGCCATAGAAGAAAAGCAGGATCTATAGACTATTACTATGATACAGCTTCACGAAATCTTAACTGCCTTTGAGATGAGAAAAGGAGGTCCATCAGATATGAGAGAAACCACATTTAAAGCCTCAGCAAAAGGAAAAGAAGAACTCAATGAATCAGGACATATTTCAGAAGAAGAAGAGGAAGCAAACTTTGTCAAGAAGCTTCAATGGGGTTCCGGAAGATTCAGAGGTAAACTACATTTCAAATGTTTTGCCTGTGGTAGAGTCGATCATTATGCTACCAAATGTCCTCATAAAGATAAATATGATAAAGGGAAGGAATCTGCGAAATGGAATAGAAAACAAACTGTAAGTAAAAAGAGCTACTATACTCATGAAGATAGCGATGGTTTATCAAATAGTGATGAAGATGAAAATAGTAATGACTATAGACTTATGATGGCTTATGAAGATGATGATTTTTTGGATGCTTTAGATGAAGATGACCTTCATGAAGAAATCTCTAAACTCAAAATCTGTTTAGAAGAAAAGAATATGATTATAGATACCTTGACATACCAACTTGTTGAAAGAGAAAATAACAATGAAAAGCTAGAATGTGAAATTGTGGGTCTAAGAAAGGATCTTGAGAAAACAAAAGCTCTCAATCTTAGATTTGCTAAAGGATCAGAAACCTTAAATGAAATTATCAAAAGTGCAGTGCTCTCCTCTGATAAAGACAAGTCTTGGATATACTGAAGAAACATCTCAATCACAGAAGATGTCAACCTCCACTAAAAGCTATCTTGATGCAGCAAAGAGCAGTGAACAATTCGACAATAATCAGCAAAGGCATAAAGTAGATCACCAGGTGAATCAGGCTCAATTTACTTCAAGGATGAACAGAAGCCACAATCAACCTCAGGTAAATTGTACTCAATTTGCTTCAAATAATATCAATAGAAACTACATTCAACAGGTTAGTAGATTCGATAATCGTAGGAACTTCTTTAATGGTCAATGTTTCTCATATCATAATTTTGGACACAAAGCTGCTCAATGTGTTTCTTACAAAACTATCATGACTAGAGAAGCACGAAACCAAAGGAATGTGACAAGGATCAAGAAAATTTCTTGTAATAACTTTTCTCTTCTTGAAAATGAAATAGAATGCTCAATCTGTAACAACTTTGGCCATGAAGAATCTGAATGTAGGAGTAAATTTCGGCAAATAGCTCAAAAGAAGGAAACTCCATTAAATCCCAAAATATGGAGGAAGAAAGAATCGCAAAAAGAAAAATGTGGTATAGCCTTGTATGTAGGACAAGAAAACCAATGGTACATTGACAGTGGATGCTCAAAACACATGACAGGTGACAGAAAAAAACTACACTCATATAATGCCTTAGAAAGGGAAAAGAGTGTCTCATTTGGAAACGACACTCCTACTGTCATAAAAGATAAAGGCTTTATTTTCGTGAAATAAAAAGTTAAAGCTAGGAGTGTTATGTATGTTGATGGCTTAAAGCATAACCTGTTGAGTGTGAGTCAAATGTGTGATCAAGGAAATGAAGTACTGTTTCGATCAAATGGATGTGTTGTTCATGAGCTTGATATAGGAGAAACCATGATAAAAGGGAAAAGAAATCCAAACAACCTATACATACTCAAGGGAGGACAACAACAGTGCTATATAAGCAAAAATGATGAAAACTGGCTATGGCATAGAAGATTGGTACATCTAAGCTTTTCTCAAATAAGAAAAGCATGCAAATTCTAGGTTGTTCGTGATCTTCCAGATATCAACATTCCTGAAAATACTATATGAAAATCATGTCAATTCAGTAAGAAAACCAGATCTCACTTCATTGAAAAGGAAGGGTCAACTAGTAAGCCTCTTGAACTTGTTCATACTGATTTATGTGTACCATCAAGGAAAAAATCACCTCGTGGAGAAGAATACTTTATATTGTTCATTGATGGTTTTTCTAAAATGTGTTGGATAGGTCTTCTAAAGCATAAAGATGAAGCATTTGAAAAGTTCAAAGCCTTCAAAGCTTTGGTTGAAAATGAATCAGATCGCAAAATCAAACGCCTCATATCTGATCGAGGAGGGGAATTTACCTCAGAAAAATTCTTTGACTTTTGTGAACAACATGGAATAAAAAGGCAGTTATTCACCCCAAGGACTCCTCAACAAAATGGAGTGGTAGAATGGATGAACATAACTATTCAACAAATGGCTCGTGCTATGCTAGATGAATCTGGAACTCCTGCAACCTTCTGGGGTGAAGTTTCATTCTCCGTTGTCACTATTCTCAACCAAGAAAATGTTCGGGTAAACAGCACTCAAACTCCACATGAACTTTGGTATGGTAAGACTCCTACTGTAAAATACTTCAAAGTTTTTGGAAAAAAATGTTACATCAAAAGGACTGATGAAAAAACTTGGTAAGTTTGAACCCAGAGCAGATGAAGGTATTATACTTGGCTAATCTTCCCGAAGTAAAGGATATAAATGTTACAATAAAAGACTTGGGAAAATTATTGAAAGTATTGATGTTGTGGTTGATGAAGCATGCAAAAATCCAAAATATATAAAAACCGAAGATTATGACAATGAAGAAGATGAGGATCATTTTCCCACATCCAACCACATTGATTCTGAAGAAGAAACCAATGAAGCACCAGAAGAAGAGATAACGATAGAAGAAAAGACTCTGTCCAGGTATGTTCAGAAAAATCATCTAAAAGCTCAAATTTTAGGGGAAAAAGGGGTAGGTGTGCAGACTAGAAGATCCATTGCCGAAGCTTCGAGCTATCTAGCATTACTATCTTCCACTGAACCTCAAAATGTAAATGAAGCATGCAGAGATGAATGTTGGGTCAAGGCCATGAATGAAGAACTTGAGAAAATTGAAAAGAATAATACTTGGGAATTAGTTCATAGACCTCATGATAAGAATATCATAGGAACTAAATGGATATTCAAAAACAAGCTGAAAGAAAATGGCGAAGTTATTAGAAACAAGGCCAAACTTGTTTGTAAAGGATATGCTCAACAAGAAGGTATAGATTTTGAAGAAAATTTTGCACCTGTTGCTAGACTTGAAGCCATCGGAATGTTTCTTGCTCTTTCTAGTTTTCAAAAATTCAAAGTATACCAAATGGATGTAAAATCTACCTTTCTTAATGGAGACATAGAAGAAGAAGTCTATATTGAACAACTAGAATGATTCATTCTTGGAAATGATGCAAAACTTGTATGCAAACTCAGAAAAACTCTCTATGGTCTAAAACAGGCTCCAAGGGCATGGTATTACCGTCTTGGAAAATGTCTCCACCAATAGGGTTTTTCAAAGGGGTCAGCAGATAGCAATATATATACAAAGATGGACACTGATAAATTGCTAATAATTGTTGTGTATGTTGATGATATCATTTTTGGTAGCAATGAAGAATCCATGAGTCCAAATTTTTCTTCAATAATGCAGCAAGAATTTGAGATGTCCTTGCTTGGTGAGCTTACCTACTTTCTTGGTCTACAAGTTCTACAAATAAAGATGGTATTTTTCTCTCATAAACCAAATATCTCAAACAGATCCTGAAAAAGTACGGCATGGAAGATTCTAAATCAGTATGTACTCCAATGGTAACAGGATGTAGTCTCAGCTCAAATGATGAATCAGTAGTGGTACATCAACCAACTTACAGATCCACGATTAGTAGTCTGCTTTATCTAACAAGTACCCGACTGGACATCATGCATGCGTGGGAATAGTTGGAAGATTCCAAGAAAATCCAAAGGAATCTCATCTTCAAGCATTCAAAAGGATCTTCAAATATCTTCAAGGAACACAGAAATTTGGTTTATCATATCCTAGAGATACAGATCTTACACTTCATGCATATACAGATGCAGATTGGGCAGGAAGTGTTGATGACAGAAAAATCACTAGTGGTGGTGCATTCTATATGGGTTCCAAGTTGGTGTCTTGGTTCAGCAAGAAACAAAGTTCAATTGCATTATCTACAGCTGAAGCAGAATACATGGCTATTGCATATTGTTGTACACAATTACTTTGGATGATGCAAACCTTGCAAGATATTCAGATTACATGTACTCCACACATCTCCATTCTATGTGATAATACAAGTGCCATCAGTATTTCAAAGAATCTAGTCATGCACTCCAAGACCAAACACATACCCATCAAATATCATTTCCTACGTGAAAAAGTTCTTGAACAAAAGGTCAAATTGGAGTATGTTCCCTCCAAAGAACAAGTTACTGATATATTCACTAAACCACTGCCCAGAGAGACATTTGAATATCTCAAACAAAAGCTAGGAGTAGTTTCTACATCATCCTGTTGTTAAATCCTATTTTTCAGAGAAAGGTGGTTATACACAAGTTTCATGAAGTGTAGTCGCGTACATACATGAGTTTCTGTGGACACAGTCGCGTATATGTTGGTTTGAAGAAAAACAGTGGGCCAGACTCAAGAAAAAGGGGGTCTGCTATGGTTCTATCAATTATCTGCTCTGTTTGATGATGATTTCAATCTACTGATATATTGGTCCTCATAGCTTTGTTGATCACTTGATGTATATTTGATTGATGATGATGCTTTTATATCTCTTACTGGCATATGCAATGATCAGATCTGACAATGAACAGGTGGAACAGGTTCAGGGGGAGAACATGGTTGATGTTATTCTAGGAACTATTGATGAACATATACAGGTTGTTGGTCTGGATGTTGTTGACAAATGCTGTTGATGATAGTTTTTGATGACTATCATGGTCTTGATTAAGACATTTGGTCTCTATTATATATGTCATGTATATCTTATAATGTAACGGCCATGAAAAGACCTAATTTGTAACCCCACTATGCATGGGATGAATGATGTAATGTTTCTTGTTTTTGACTTGTATAAACAATTGATATATCCCCACTTGGTTGGGTGGATGAGTCAAATTTGGTATATCCCCACTTGGTTGGGTGGATGAGTCAAATTTGGTATATCCCCACTTGGTTGGGTGGATGAGTCAAATTTGGTATATCCCCACTTGGTTGGGAGATGGATGCATGTATGAATCATTGGTGATAGGAAGGTTATTTGTGATGTTTGTATAGAGTCATGTTCTTCTTTTAGAACATCTTTTTACAGACTTTTCTTATGCTCAGGGGGAGCATGTACTCGATCATCGAAGCTTAATCAGTACTTCAGCATATCAGAGAATTCAACATGTACTTAGGGGGAGCATGACCCTTTGCCCTTGATTTCAAAGGGGGAGAGTGACTTGGTGCAGTTGTTGCCATCAAGTCCAAAGGGGGAGATTGTTGGCATTATGATGTACGTGTTGTACTTGATGGAAACCCACTTGTAGCAGAACAACTCTCTTGTATATGGTAACTAGATGATTCTACAAAAGAGATATCAGATGTGACAGAATGCATGATAGGAGTGTTTACAAATGTGATGAAATGCAGGGCAACTTCAAGGAATCAGTTCAGAAAGAAACTTACTCAGATGATAGATCACAGTGCTACAGGTTAATAGCACAGAGTTGCAAATCAGACTACATCGAATGAAGGAAGAGAGGTATAGCAGGTTCACCATTGACCAAGCCGCATATACACGTGGGTTCACTGTATACAAGTCATGTATACATACACATTCACTTTCATGATAGGAAAAGCGTGTATACCTTGGAAAACTAAGTGTTTGGTCTGAAGTATCTGGTCCATGGTATTTTGATCCATGGTATTGGTCCAAGGTATCGGGTCTAAGGTATTGACCCCAGGTATTTGGTCCAAGGTATCGGTCCTAAGTGGTTTTGGTCCATGGTATTGAGAAAGGCCTAAAACTATAAAAGGAGGAGAAGATCATTAGGCCAAGAGTGCAAGTATCGAATATCTGATATAGTGTGAGATCTAATATGCAGGTTATTGGCTTTTGGTGTCGTGCTTGATCTAAACTGAGGAAGAACCTTAGCGTTTGATGAAGGATAATATATAATGATGTATTAGGATCTTAAGGCTTGAATTTAATTATCTTTATGTGGTTTAATCATGTATCTAAATAACTGGCGCATGTTGTAGTTTGTAAATATGATGATCTAGGTATCACTGAAGCTTGGAATAGTTGTTATGTTTAAATCATCTTTTACAGATTTGTACGTAGGTTCACTTTAGAAAAGAAGCGTATACATGTTGGTTCTGCATATCAAAACAGCATATACATCATAAATTTGATTTTCGGATCTGTACACTGATTCGCTTTGAGGAAAGTGTGTATGCACACAGGTTCGAGACATGGAAGTAGTGTATACCTTATAAAATATGTTTTAGTTGCTTATGTTTGTTGTTACATTGTTCTGTGTTATTGCTTGGGTTCTAGTTACTATATTCTGGTGACAACATTCTGAATGATCAGATTGATGGAGTGATTGATTAATTCGGTTGTGGTTGGTTCAAAAGGAGATTGGTTGATGCAGATATATTTGATGATTGAATGATGTTGTTGATGGATCCAATCTGAAAAATTATGAAACATGGTCCCTGGAAGAAAAGAGAAGGTTGTAGTCTTCTATAGGTCGGCACCTACGTATTAGTAAACATATCATCTAGTACAAGAGCTAAGGGGTTGTAGCTCCCTTCCAGTAGAAGCTAGAGAACGAGAGAAGGTTGTAGCCTTCTGCAGGTAGAAGCCTACGTACTGGTATAAGACTACACTAGTACAAAAATTGTAAACAAAATATTCTTATTATTAAAAGAAGACATAGACGATTGCAGCAGGTGGTTTTCACCCACATTGGGTTTCCACCTTATATCTTGGTGTTCATGTGTTTTCTTATGTGTGATGATCTATTTTGTTTTTACTACACCTGGTTACTGTTTATATGGTTAATGAAGTTCTGATGCACTGATTAAAGATCCACATATGATGAATTAATTGAATCATAAGTTTGCTAGATATACGCTAGTTGCATTAAACACAATTGTGTGTACACGCGAGTTCCCTTAACTAAAGTAGCATATGTGAATCTGATTATGGAAATGAAAAATTATTGATTTGTTAATATTGATTCACACTCCCCCCCCCCCCCCCCCCCCCCCCCCCCTTCTCAGTATTATTTCCAACAAGATATGGTGAAGGTCTTATATGAAGAGAGGAATACCATGTTGCAAGGGGAAAGTTCCAAACCTCCCAAAGGAGGAGATAATGGAAATGGAGACAAACCTCCACCCTCTCCACCATTTTCTTCATCTTCTTCTTCACAAGCATCTTCCCCCCCTGCCACTAACACAACCCTTACTCATACTCATTATCATACTTCAAAAGGAATTGGTAAATCATCTTTTTTTAAACTTGATGTTAAATTTGAGTTGCCAATGTATAATGGTGAAGTGAATGCAAAGAAGCTTGATAATTGTATTCGTCAGTTGGAGGTGTATTGCAGGATTAAAAACCTTCAAGAGGATGACATAAAGATTCAGTTAGCTTCCTTGAGAATGGAGGGTCCAGCATTAATATGGTGGGAATCAAAGACCCAACAGGAGATTCGGTAAGATCTCAATTTCATGGATTGATTTCATTGCTGCAATCAAAAGACAATTCTACCCTCTAGCTTATATGCAGAAAGCCATCAAAATGTGCAAGATTCCACCCAAGAATTCAGAAAAAGGTCTTTGATGTTAGGTGTAGATTTGAAATCACAGGATACATTGCTGAAGTACATAAGGGGTTACACAATTACCTTAGGCATACTATCTTAATGTTTAATCCCAATAATATAGATGATGTGTGTGTGCAAGCCACCCATCTTAAGGCAAGAGGGAAAAACACTCTAGAAGAAGGTAGTAAAAAACCATTTAAGGGTAAAGAGAAAGAAAAGGGTTTCAAGGGAAAGAAAAATGCATCCATTAAAAATGAAGGAGAGAAAACAATATGTAAACATTGTTCCAGAGAGGGTCACGATGCAACTCATTGTTGGAAGCTTCATCCTGAAAACCAAATAAATTCAACAACAAAGGAAATGAAAAGACAGTTTTCATCATTCAAGAGGATTTGGGATCCAATTCGGGTGATGAAACTAAAATTACAACCATGGGTATAAAAGGAAAAGAATCCATTTCTAGCACTAGTATATCAAATTGTCACACTAGCACTCCAAATGAAGAAACAAGGATTGAATTATTTCATGTGAGGGTAATCTCAAAACATATAAAAATCGACACACTTTTTGATAGTGAGTCTCAAGCTAATTTGATATCTGATGACTTAATCAAGAAACATAATCTTGAAACCATTTTACATCCCAAGCCATATCCATTGGGTTGGATGTGCAAGGACACAAAATTACAGGTTACAAGAAAATGTATTCTTCGGTTTGCAATCATAGAAAACTTCATTGACGAAGTTGAATTAGAGGTTGTATCGTTTGATATATCAAGAATTGTTTTGGGAAGTCCTTACCTTTATGATAGAAAAGAAATCTTCTATTGTCATGAAAACAAGTACCACTTCTTCAAAGATGGTGTGGAGTATATTGTGCGAGCTCATCACAAGAAACTAAATATTTCATTAGTTAATGTAGGGGAGATGAAAATACTAGTGAATTCAAGCAATAATTTAGTACTTCTTATGATCAAACCCAATGTTGATATTGATTATGAAGGGTTTTATGGTTGTAATTCAAAATTGAAAACTTATTTCGTTGATGTGGTTAACCATGATGATGAGGTGTTTCAGAAAGCAAAAGGATTTCCTTCCAAGAGGAGAATCCAACATGAAATACCATTGCGGCAAAAGTTTCTTCTTCCTAACATTGACATGCACAAGATGTTAAGAATGGAAAGTGTAGAAATAACAAAACAAATCCAAGGATTGTTGAATAAAAGGATCATTTGACTTTCTCCTTTACCATGTAGTGCACCCCCTGTTTTGATGCCCAAGAAGAATGGTAAGCATTTCATTGAATGGAATTCAAGAAATGATTTTCATCATAGTTAAGTTGTTGAAGGAGACATATAGAAGACAACATTCAAAACCAAGCAAGGTTTGTTTGAATGGCTCGTTATGTTTTTTTGTCTTTTCCATGCTCCTACTACTTTCATGCATATGAAGCAAGATGCATTGAAGCCATTTCTAGACATGATAGTCTACTTGGATGACATTTTCACTTTCAGCAAATTCCATTATGAACATGTCATGTATAAGAAAGAAATACTTGATGTCTTAGTCAAGAACATTTGTTATTGAAGATGTCAAAGTATATGTTGGATAAAACTTCTTTGATGTACTTGGGCCATGATATTGGAGAAAATGAGCTGAAGTTAGACTTCTCAAAGATCGATGCCATTATGGATTGGTCAATGCTCAAGATAGTCATTTGCATAAGAGTTTTTTTGGGAGCAACCCAATGTTGGAGGAAAGATTTTGTTAATTTTTCTTCTATTGTAGCTCATTTTCATTCTCTAGGAGTTGTGCAAAAGGTCTTCCATTGGGAAGGAAAACAACAAGAGACATTTGATGCCTTAAGACAAAAGATCAGTTCAACCTTTATACTCTCTCTTCTAAACTTGAAAAATTCATTTAAATTTTAGGTTGATATATGCGACTATGCCATGGGCATAGTCTTTATGCAATGTGGTATGCCGATTTCTTTTCATTTAGAAATTTTCAATGGTGAAGTGTTTAAGTTGCAGTGACAAAGGCACTTCCATTGGATGGGTTTTATTCTACTATTCCACTCGGTCAAAAGGTATACGGAAGGTATAAGTGACAAGTTTGTTGATGTACTTTCTAGGCCTATAGTTTGTATAACTAATTTCCTCAAGCATCATGTTTTTTTACATGAAATTTATGTCCAGAAAAATACATACTTTCAATATTTATATTCAAGCTTGAGTCAAAGGAATAAAGTAGAGGAATTTGTTTACCATTTGCATCATAATGTATTTATCATCTTGGTAAGAAGGATATTGCTACTGATAGTAACATGGAAAAAGAAAAATGGATAGAGGTTGGAAAGGTGAGGGAAATATACCCTCACAGGCTGGAAAACTGAAAGTGATCTTTTGGAGTCGAAAAGGCTTCTAGTAGGGAGGAGTGATCAGGTGCTCGAAATTATGTTCAAAAATCAAAGTCATAAAAATGGTGTGGAACCTAAATGACCACATAGTGCTTGTCATCCTGAATCTGGGGCAACTCGTTTCACGCAAAACAAACATTGTATGCTCCCAGAAATGCGATCTATTCATTTTCCCAAACAGGCAAATTTGGTGCAAGAGCTAACAGGGATGCTAACTAGGCATCTGTATAGCCCAGTCAGCAAAAATAGTATTCCTTGGAATATTTCATGGAATATCCTTAGAATATTCCTTACAAGTGGTGAATCAGAAGGTGACAAGTGTTATAATTTCATTGGTCCGCGTGTTTTGGGTTTGGACCAATAAGGAGGTGACACATGGCTAAGTCGCAGGCCACCACGTGCCCTCCTAATGGTCGATCAAAAATTTTTGGCAAGATAGGTTGGAGGCCGGGCTCAACCCCGTGACCTCCCACATAACAGACCAAAGGACTAATCACTCTGCTATGCGTTATTTCTTAACTAACATATCACAAGCGGGTCGACGATTAAAGAATTGACCCCAGAGCAAAGCCAGGGTGTGATACGATAATCGCAATTTCATATCGCAATAGGGAAAAGTTACAGAATCAGCCCCGACAGGATCAGGTTGTGATTGCGATATCAAAATCACATACTACAAAATGCAAGGTCCATTTATATGTTTACCATGGCTCTGCCGATTGCGATATATTTCGGATGTGATACAGACTATATGATAGTTGATAGTTCCGTCAGCTCCACTACTTATTGCAATCGCACATCTCCCATGACCGCATTCACAAACCATAAGACCCACTGATTCTCACTGATTGCGATGTGTGATGGAGCTGTCGAAACCGTTGCCTTAACTGCCAGACCTAACCACCTTGCATGTGACCACTCGGCCTTAACCAAGAGAAAGGCGGGGAAGTTGGCGGGACCGCCAATTTTGGCAGAACTACTAGAATTAACTCCAGATAATGAATTTAATTGGAAGTTAGCCAGATTTGGAGGAGGAAATTGTGGAAAGACTAGAATAAATTATAACTAAGGAATTTTTCAACCAAAGGAGAAGCAAAAAGGAGGCTCAGGTACCATTTTTTAGTATTTTGGACACACTAGAATAGGTTTCAAAATCATTTGAGCATTGTAAACACATATTTTTACACTTTTGAGCATAATAAAGAGGCCCAAGCCATTGGAAGTTGGACCCCGAAGATGTATCCTAGGCTGAGTGAACTCCTTTATCATGTTCCTGTTGTAATGTGTTTTTGATGATGTTTTGTACATGTTTATGTTGTTGTTCAGTCTCTTATTTATGTTAAATTGCTCATAAAATTAACATAAAAACTCATCATTTCACTTGAAAAAAATCATGAATCCTTAAGCACAATGAAAGCATTTTGTTTCTAAACTGAGGAGGATCTTAGCACAAAAATATAATATTCTAAATCAGATCAAGTAGTATTTCCACTTCTTTACACTTTGAACCAAGGCGTACAACTCCTTGTCATACGTGGGATAATTCACAACATCTTGGGAGAAAGTCTCTGAATGGTAACATATAGGCTTCATTTGTTGCATCAATACAATGCCCATGGCATATTAGTTGGCATATTTTTCAATCTCAAAAGGTTGTTGAAGGTCTGGTAAGGCTAGCACTCATGTTGTGTTGATCTTCTCTTTTAGCGTGTTGAAGGATTTCTGTTGCTTTCCTCCCCATTGAATGGCTTGCTTCACACTTATCAATGGATGTAAGGGGGCTTCGGATGTAGCTTCCAACAGTGGTCCTCGTCATGACCTTCTCTCTTGCAATGAGTGCAAGATGGTGTTGCTTCGTCCCCTATCTTGGTTGTGACAGTCTTCTTATCTTCCCCTTGCCGTTCTTTTGGAATTTTCCATGCTAAGGGTTGAACAATGTTTTCTTGGCTTGATCATCTTTGTAATTCTTGCCTCGAATTTCAAGATGAGTTTCCTTTATGTTGGCCACATCAATCGTAGGAGGCTCAAACAATAATAGCGAGTGTCTTATGTAACTATGTAACGCACCAACATACTTAGTTACAGTATCAGGTGAATGTAATGAGATGCCCAAATTCAATGCTTGCTTCCGAAATTTTTCAATGAACCTTTGCACATTTTGGCCTTTACCTTGCCATAGATATTGCCATTCCATTAGTGCCTTTTATTTATAACCCAAAGGGTAAAATTGGTATTTCAATGCAGAAATAAAATTGGACCAAGAGGAAAGAAGGTTGCTTGACTTTTTGTTTCCCTTCTACAACTTTCTCTCCCACCAAACGAGAGCAGTGCCACTCAACCAAAGAGATGCAAATTGTAACTTTGCCTCATCTTTTTTGATCTGTTGAATCCGATAGTAAACCTCTATCTGTCTTATCCAATTATTAAATTTTTCTACACTACACTCTCCATTATACATGGGCAAGTCAAACTTTGCATCTATATTGAAGAATGGTTTCTTAGATGTATGTTTGGAATATCGATTAGAGTGGTGAGAACTCACTTGAAGAAGGAGATGGAGGAGGCTCTTCTCCACCACCTTCATGATTTGCTGATCTATTTTCATCGACATCTTTCTTCTCGTGCCCAAGTGTCTTCTCATACTCTAGAGACAGCTTGTCCACTTTCTCTGCCATATTATAGAATACCTTCCAAAATTTGTGTTCCTCTTCCCAACAAGCTTCTTTGTTTGCCATGTTTCTTCTTCATTGTGCACGTCCTACGTTGGGATCAGAGGACTCAAGCTTTCCTTCACCTTTTCATAGCTTGTTCTGAGTTAGCATATACTCATGCAATTCACATCAACAAAGACCTACTTTGATACCAAACTTGATCCAAGATCTTTTACTTATAGATGCGTCAGAATTATGAAACAGAGCTTATTAGCCATGGAACTTAGAAGCATATAAAACATTGCAGAAATAAAAAGATAAGCATGAAACCATGACACAAAGATTTGATTACGAAGTTCATCCAATTTGGACTATGTCTCCAGGCCCTGCTCAATAGTGGGGAGGCCTTCATTCATTGAGTGGCATAAAAAGAGATAAAAGTACAAGAAACATTCATTTACAATCCTTATACCTCCAAGATAGAATATGGATGAAGAATTGAGAGCCCAGCTTCAGAAACAGATAGTACCACTAAAATCCTAGCAAAAAAATGTGCAGAATTGCCTATCCGAACACCCAATTCAGAGAAATAAAGCTTCTACACCCTCTCGAAACCTCCTTTCTACTCAAGGTGAGGTTTTGGCTTGCTGCCAGGTCGGGTTAATGTTGCACGCAATGGTTTCTAAACTATCGTGCTAGTTTCCTCCTTTTTGCTTGTGCTGACCATCCATTGTATAACCTTGATCGGTTGATTCCTCAATCATAGGCAATTTCAACAGAGGAAAAGCTTAGCAATGATTCGTTTCCACCAGAGGATCTCGGGCCTGGAACAGTACAAGGCTAACAACATGTTTAAACATAGCATAAACCTCTTAATCGCATGTTAATCCCTTAACCCGATGTTTTAACATCGGCGTAAATAATCCATCAATGCAGATAGCCTTATCGCAAATCGGTGGAAAGTCCTGACCTTTGCAACAATCAGTCTACGAAAACGGCAGACCCGGCAGGCTATTAAACACAGTGTATAATATATCAAATCCAAAAACCATCTTAAATCACAATCGGCAGGAACCAGTGGGTATTATGGTTTTTGAGTGTGGCGTGTGCGATATGTGATTGCGATAATGAAATCACATCCCTGACTTCCAGTGGCCGATTCTGTAACTCTTCCCCTTTGTGATGTGTGATTGCATTGCAGTCGTGATCCTTTCGAAGCTAATTCTTTACCGTCGACCTCTTTTGATCTGCAATTGCAATATGTAGGACCAATGGAGGCCAGCCACTTGGTGCTTCCCCATTCACCAAAGAATTCTACCATGTCACCTTCTCCTGCCACCTGTCTAAGTCAAACCTAAAATTTGACTTGCTCTAACTTCTTCATATGAGCTCAAATTTGAGTGTTGTTCACATCGTTAGAATCAAGATGATGAGCACTTCTATCCAATGCTAATTTTATCCAGATTCTACCACTTAGAGTTTTGAGCCTTTTTACCCTGCCACTGGTACCCAACAGGTAAGGTAAGACTCAAATGAAGCTATGTGCATGAGTAAGCGCAAGGGAGGGTAAAACTAAGATAGTTGATTGAACTGATTGGGTCCATGGTGGTAAATGGATAGTGGCAGTACAAACATGTGAAAGGTAACTAGAAAAAGGCAAATTAAATGGATATGAGGTGTCATATGCCTTGGCTATGTTGGGAATGATTTTTCTCAATGTTGTTCATGTTGTACATGGATAAAGGAAGTTCTCTTAACCTAGACCTTATGTTATCTGGTAATTATTTCATGATCATGATTATGTTGATGTTGATATATGTATACATGTATGCATGTATGTCATTGTCTAACAGGATGATGATGTTGGAAATAATATTGAGAGGGGGGGTGAATCAGTATTATCAAATTCTTTTCAATATGCCTTTCTTAATTCAAACTTCAGATATGTATTATTAACTTGTTTGTTAGTACCATATAATCATGAGCATGAAACAAGAAAAACAGATAGTCACACCAAAGAACACCAGATATAAGGTGGAAACCCAATGTGGGTGAAAACCACCTGTTGCAATATGTATCTATCTTCTTAGAAACTTCTTTTACAATGATTTTGTACTGGTGCAGTCCTTTACCAGTACGCAGGCTGCAACCTGCAGAGAGCTACAACTCTCTCTCATTTTCCAGTCTCTCCTGGAAGGTAGCTACAACCCCCTTTGCTTCTTTCAAGGACCACTTTTCATAAATTTTCAAACTGGATCCATAAACATCAAATGATCATCAACTACAAGTAAATCACTCAGTCAACTGCAGTGACCAGATCAACAAACCAGAACTAAACCCAGAACACCTTATCAACAGAAAAATTCAGTCAACAGAAGGTCATGAGACAGATACGCAATTTT